>JAFIRS010001769.1:0-297520 GCA_018342105.1 Gonioctena quinquepunctata | reverse complement strand
CTGGGCGTCAGCAATCATAAACTCAAGGGGAAAATGGTTTTTGGAGGGGTTTTCAGGTTATTTTAAATAATCAAAATGGGGGTCTAAAAAAAAAAAACAAAAGGTTGATGAGGTTTTTTTACAATTTGTAAGTGGTATCATTCAGTTTTTTTTTAATTATTGGTTAACTAGATTTTTTAAAAAAAAAATACATATATACTTTTAATTTTAGAGGAGTATTTAACTAATTTTATGTTCGTATATAAAAAAAATGCCTTTACGGCGACAGTGGGAAATTTTGTTTGCGTCGAAATAAGGGTTTTTCCCACAAAGTACTAGTTCGTCCAGCCCAGATAAAGAAGGGAATACAATTTTAAAAAAATATAATCGTAAAAAAACAAAAACAAAAAATTTTAAACCCACGTATTATTGATTACGATAATGAAAACCCCGTTATTCGAGAAGAATTGAAAAGTCATTTCCAGGTAAAATTTTTTTTTGTCAATACACTGTAGTTTTTGAAAATTTCCCCTATATAATTTTTTTATTGATTTCTTTGGGACTTTCAAGATGTAAAATTCAATTATTAACATGAGCTGATACAAGAAGATTCAGTTGACCTGTTCCCGGATGCCCCAAAATTCCTTTCCCTCGTCATCAATTGATGATACCCTTTTGGGAAAAAATGGCCAAAAAGACCCCCTTTCATAGGTAAATTTTTTTTTTTAATTAACCAAATTTTAGTGTTTTTAAACCATAATTCACAAGAAAAAAATTAAAACCCCCTTTTTTTCATTTTAAAAGATAAGTCTGTGGCAGATTTAATGATGACGAGCTACCGCTGTAAGACCCGTACGTCAAAAGTGTGCCATGCCTTATTAAAAAAAATTTTTATTTTCCAAAATTTCCCCACCCACCTTTTAGATTGTTGTTTCGGGGGAGCGAAATTAATGACGTCATAAGTGACGTTTTTTTTTACGACCATAACGACCGTGGTCGTCAGGGGGAACGGCGGGAAGGTATATTTTGATCATTGGGGCCTTAGTGGAACGCCCCTTAAGATATAAAACAAATGACTGGGGGACATAAGGGAAAATACCGCTAATTTTGAACCAAAGCCAATCTAAAAATTGTTATTTAAAAAACTAACCAATGGTTTTTCACTTTCCCAATAGCCAATCAGATTTTGGGGTCTCAAAACGAGCGCATGGCCTTGAAACATCATCAAAAAAATGAAAAGGCCTATTGACCAAACCCTAACCTGCCCAAAAAAAAAATGGAGTCCATATCATAGAGAAACTGAAAATAAAGAGAGTTGTCAAACCTGCAGAAAAAAAGTTGGCCCCACGTTTAGACAGTGGGCGACTTTCTCGCAACTGGCCGAAAAAACAGTTGGTAAGACCGATTGAGATAAGGGGGGTTTTCCAAATGTGTTACTTTTATAGGGATTGATATGGTATATATTTTTGGGTGATCGATTTGCCTTTCCCTTGTATTCCATATGAATGGTTGTATCGTATGAAATGCGGGAAAATGGAAATCGATCCCCAAAAAATATATACAATAATCGATTGTAGAAATGTTAGTTCGTTCGGGGTTTAAAAAAATGAAGTTTAAAAGTAAATCTTATTTCATGATATCAAGAAAAAAAAATTAAAACATTTTTATAAAACAAGAATAATAAGTTGAACACTAAAAAAACAAAATTTTATTGTATCTAGGACAAGGTACAACTACAGACAAAAAAAAAAATAAAAACTCCAAAAAACAACAAAATTAAATATATTTTTAGTCGTTTTTATCATAAAACCCAACCAAAAAAAAAAAACAAATTAATTTACAACAAACCTTCAAGGGATTTTGTTAATTTATTAGCACAAAGGAGACCATAAATTTCGTGTTTCCCCTAAAAATGGTGATGGGAAATGGAAACTGATGGATGGAAGTACCAGTTTGTAAAAAAAACCCTAACTAAATTTTGGAAATAAGTATCAGTTTTGAAAGCAGCTTATATTTACCTTGTGAAGGAATATTTCGAGGAACCCCCAGCGTAAACCCTCGAATAAAAAAACATTCCATTTTCGATTTTGGGGTCAAATTAAGCCCCATGGTATAAATTTCTAAAATTTAAATTTTTTCGATGAAAATTTTAAAAAAGTAGAATTATTCTGAAATTATTACGTGGTTTCTATTTTTTTACAAATGTCAAAATTTGGGAAAAAAATTATCATGTCGTCAGTTGATTGGGGAGCCCCTCCATGCGCGACTGGCCGTCCCAAAAAACTTGGGGTCAAGATCGCCAATTTTTCCCAAAAGTCTCTTTTTTTTTTAATTTGTCTATGGTCCAAATTATATATCCATCGTCAAAAAGGGAAATTTCTTCACGCATTCAAAAACAATCATTTATAAACCCCATGAAATGTTGAAATTTCAATTGTGCCAATTCATCGATTCAATTTCATCCCTTTCGAAAACCTTGAATTTTTCCCTTTTACTTTTTTTATGCAAAAAACCCCCGAAGGTCCAAATCCGGAAGCGTTTCCTCGGGGGTAAAAAAAAAAAATACGATCCCGACATTTTGATGTCACATGACAAGTTTTCCGGGACTCCAAAGGGCCCTAAGCCCACCAAAAGTCAAACTCTGTTTTTATGAATAAAATGGGGACAGATTTGAGGATTTTAAAACGATTTTATTTTTTTCATTCGAATAGTTAGTGATTTTCTTGTCCCTCTACTCTTTGGTAGGGGACAGGAGAAATCACTTGCCCTATCATCAACGAATAAAATAGTAAAATTGTCTTAACCCCTTGAAATGCTGTCATCCAGGTTCCATTCAAAAAGTGGGGATCGGGTTACCAATCACGAGCCAGAATAGCACGTCAGGTGACGGGACTGTACTGGTCTGAAATGAAAATGGGGAAACGCATTTGCAAAAATCAGTAAAATAATTGTTATTCATATAAAACTTACGAGCAAAAGAAAAAAAAGCGAGAAAAGCAAAAGCGGTAAAAGTTTGAACTGTCTAATAACGATGCACACGTCCATCAGAGGCGCTAAGAGTACGTTTTTTTTGAATGTGATAAAAAAAATTTGGCTTTTCGAACCTTGAGTTTATTTCCTTGAGCTTTGGTGGTAACCCATGTGCACATCAAAATATTCTAAAAAAAGGGGCACATGCGTTTCCCTATTACGGGAAATAATCCCAAAAGGGGGCTGTGATGCTACAAATAAACATTTCTGAAGCCCGAGACTGGGGGACTAGATTGAGACAATGATTGTGCCCACGGTAAGAACAGTATTGTATAAATTTTGGGCTCAGTTGCTTTTTAGTTTTTACAAAGTTGAAGAAGAACAAACTGATGTTGAACAAACCCCTTTTCAAATTATAAGGTTTCTATGTCATAATTATCGAATTTTTCCGCCCCGGTCACTTTTTTCATTATGGCACATTGTTTATTGTTTGTTTATTTTTGGTAGATAAGAGCCAAAACCCAAAGGCTTTTTCCCATAAAAAAAATTTATCACCATGAATAAAAAAATATTCCGTGTTATCGTTATCTACTTACATCCCCTTTTTCTTCCTTGCTTATTTTTACTGTAGTGTTTTTTAAGCATGTTAATAAGTTAATATAATCACAAAGTGTTGCCCATTGATCTAAAAACAAAAGGCAAAAAATTATGGATAGGGGTAAAAACCCCGATTATTTGGGGTTGAAGAGCAACCGACAGGAGAGAGGGTGGGCCCCAAAAAAAAACCCTTTTTGGGGGCCCGAAAATTTTGGTTTTTTGAAAAAAAAAATGGGACAAAAAAAAATGGGTTTTTAATTTTCCCTTGGGGCTTGGCTAGCGGGGTTTTTTTTGGGGGTTTTCCGGCGCCGGCCCTTTTTTCAAAAACTTTAATTCCCTTTTTTTTTCCGTAGTTTTTGGGGAAAATCGGGAAAAGGAAGAAGAAAAAAACTGAATTCACCATTTGAAAATTTGAAGGCATTTTTCCCCCGAAAAAGTTTTTTATTCCAATAAGAAAAAGGTTTGGGGAAAACAAAGGGTTATTAAAAATTGGGTTTGAAAAACCCTAAGGGAATTGGAAACCTGGTAAACCCGAATTTTTAGGGGGAGTAGAAAAAAAAATTAAAGAAAAGGATCGAAGACGTTAAATTTTTTAAAGTAGCTTTACAGTAAAGGGTTATAAAATCTTTTTTTATTTAAAAAGGGGGATAAACTTATAACATTTAGATTTTGAAATTTGGGTATTGGGGCCCAGCCCCCCTTTTAAGGCCGATTTGAGCTTTTGGATCTTGAAAAGGGGGCCCAAACCCCACAACTTTTTTTTTTTTTCTTTTTTTCCTCTCAAATTGAGAAAAATTATTTGTTTACGGAGGGTTATTCCCCCAGGCACCATCTGCATAGGGTATCATTTGGGTCCCGATATTTCCCTGTGCCTGTTCAGGATTGTTCCCCCGTCACAGTCTGGGTGTCCCGCCTGTTGAGGGACAGGGGTTTTCTTTAGATTGTTTTTTCGATGGTCCCCCTTTTTGTGGGGCTTTGATTTTTGAACCGGGCCCAGGTTGATCCATAGTTTGGGGGGGGCTGTCCGGGGAATTCCTCCCCCGTGGGGGTGTTATATTGGTTCCTTTCTTGAAATCCAGAACAGGCGGGGCTGTCTCTTTCCATTAATAGGGTCCGAACATCCTTCCTTTGTCTTGTTCCAAATAGCTGAGGGTCCATGGCCCCGCCCCATACTGATCCACTGGTTTTTGCCCTTTTAGTCTGATGCAGTACCCATGGCTTCATGCCCCAACCACAAGTTGAGGGGTAGTCCTAGTAGAACTTCTAGAGCCTTTGTAGGGTGTCGGCCCCCATGGCACCTGTTATTCCTTGGGCAAGCCAGGGCGTTTTAATTTTTTTAAGTTCGCTTCGACTTTGTTTGGACCGGGTTCACCAAAAAGATGGGTCCAGACGTTAGGAAAAATTAATGACGCCGTATGGATATATAAGGCCATCACCCCGGTTTTTTGGGGTGTCAAGCCCCATTTTTAAATGAAGGCTCTTCTGCATGCCCAATAGGAGCAGGTAGCCTTCTTTTGGGTTTGATTTTTTTAGTTTGCTCATTCCAGGTCAACTTAAAGTCTATGATGACCCAAGGTGTTTGGGGGCGACACCTTTTTAAAACTGTTTTCCCGAAGAGTTCCTATTTTTTCTTTTTTGGGAAATGTACCAAGTCCCGCCCGGTTGGGCTCTCAGCCCACCGCAGAACACCACTGTTCTACTCGCCAAGAGCTGTCAAAAAATGTTTTCCCAGCAGGTTTACCGCCGGGCTTGAGCCAGAATGAAAGCCCCTGCATACACTTGTTGGGCCCGAATCATTTAGTCCCGTGAGAAACTCGCTACTACCGGGACCATAATAGGGGGATAAAACTCCTCCCTGTGGGCAACCCCCTTGATATTTTGGCAGCTAAGGGGTTTTCCCCCTTAATTTGCTGTTACCACTGCTTGGGTAGGGATAGCTTTGATCCACCCAAAAGGATGAGATCACTCCATGCCCCAAGAAAATGTGGGGAGATAGGGCTCAAATGACGGGTTTTCAGTTCCCCTTTAATGTCAATGAAGACCCCATTTGGGGCCCCCCACCAGCCGTACTCTATCCCATATCCAAAAGGGGGTGGGAGAACTGTTTTCTGGGACTTTCCCCCCTTTTTTGGGGGTATATTGTTGCTTTTTTGCAGTTTGCACTGTAGAGAGTGTTTTCTGATGTGTTGGGTCCCAAGCCTTCGGAAAAGGGCCCCCGAGAAAGGGGAAAGTTTGGGGTGATAGGTCGGCACCCTTTTGGGCCCGGAAGTAAAAAGGTTTTCCCCGGTTTTGGGGTAAAACGATCTTAACTGGCCTCACTTTTGGGATGTAGCCCAGGGTTTGCATGATCAAGTATTTCATGATTAGGGGGGGATGATACTATCCAGTCCCTCTTGGGGAAGAGCCGGAAATATACCATCCTCCCCTGGTGATTTGAATGGTGAAAAAATTTTAGAGCCCATCTTACCTTTTCACCCCCACCACCTTTGGGGGCCCCTTTTTTAGTAACAGCTTGGAATTACCTTTTAAAAATTTTGTATTTACAGAGTAAAAATAATTTTGTCTTAATGCCTCCGGGAAACTTGGGTTTTAAAAGCCTTGGCACAAAAATTTTTTTTAAAATTTTTTCTTTTTACTATACCATCGAAAAAAGCTTCAAACTACAAAAAATATTGAGTTTTTTAAAAAAATTTTTTATTAGAAAAACATGTCTATGCCTGTTAGAAATACCTTTCTACAAGACTTTCTATTTCCAAAAATCCCATTACTCATCTTTTATCCTATTAGAGAAGTATTTTAGGGGCAAAAAAAATTCCCAAAAACTTCTTTAATTTTATAACCTAAAGCTATAAGTAATTAAGAATCACGAGGATGCTTGAATTTGCAAGAAGAATCGATTTGGTATCCAACTGGTTCCCGGGAATCATTTAATTTAAATATATCGAAATTTTATATCTTATTATTCTCTAGAAAAAATAAAATCAACTTCTACACTCAACGCCTGATTTCCCAGATATAAAACCATTTAATTGTGATCATAGTAGAACAAATTAAATCTCAAAGTCAGTCATTTGTAAATTTCCAATTCAATCGGTTATTTTTGCCACATTAATGATAGAGAGAGAGAGAGAAAAAAATATACTTTATTGTCATAAGAGTAATCTTGGACAAAGTTTCACTTAATCTTAATCTATAAGGCACTTTATATGTAAAAATAAAATGCATTTAAAACAATCAATTTTCACTTAATACATGAAGTCAGTTTGTATATATAAAAACATATAAGTCATTACAAAATACTAGTAAAAATAAACAAGTTTGTCTTAACCCATAACATAAATTCATATAAATATAAAAATAAATAAAATATATAAGTCACAATGAAATATACCCCAAATAAAATTTAAAATCACAGATTGATTGGTAATTTAAAATTATCATTATAAAATTCTTGTATATTATAGTATGGTTTATCACTTAAAAACATTTCACAGCCTTCCTGAAGCATTGTAAAAAATTTTATTTCTGTTACATTTTTTTTGGAAATGGTTGAACATTTTACAACCATTATAGATAATGGAACCTTTATGACTGATGTCATTGGTATTGGCAACTTAATGTTGTTGGATTGCCTTTCACATAATGGGTTGGTAAGGATTGAAATTTGTTCAAATATTTTTTAATTAAACACACTGTTTCCATTATAAAGATAGAAATCACTGTTAGAATTCCATGAGTGGAAAAAGAGTAATCTAAAAAGGGAGTCTCTACGCTTTGATTTGCACATATATCTTACGGCTCGTTTTGCAAAATTAAAAAAATTTTGTAGTAGATAACCACTACATACCCCCAAAATGAAATTCCATATCTCAGGTGAGATTCCACAGAGAAAAATAAACAGTCTTAGCTACTGTTTGTAGATCTCTGTTATATTTTGAAATTTATTTATTCTCAATAGAACCTTTCACTTTGATCTTTTTTTTATTTTTTTTAAATTTCTATTGTTTGTTATTATACTTTTTTCTCTGTAGTTTTGGCTATACATTTTTAGTAATTGCCCATTTTTGTATATTTTTTGCACACTTTTGTACATTTCCTGTAAGTATTCTGTTTATCGATCAGCCAGGTTTTCTGCAGTCAGCTCTTAGACATGAGAAATGAATTGTTTTGGACGAATATTGGTCCCAAAACAAATCTTTTCTCAATTGTGAAAGGAAAAATTAAACAAATTGTTGGTTGTGTGGGTTCAAATCCTCCTTTCGAGATCCAGAGCTCAAATCTGGCGCCTTTGATTGCTGGGCCAATTTCGGTAAATACTAAATGTTAAAAGTATTATCATATTTTAACGTAGGTGAGTAGGGTTTTTATGTACCTGCTCCCTCTAAAAGACTCCGCTTTCATCACCCTATTCATACTCAAAATTTCAGCTTTGTTAAAGGGCGTAGGTCTCGGCTCTGAGTTTTTTACTATAAACTTTTGACTCGATCATATGCTAAAATTTTTTTTTTTCAGATGTCACAAGCTGATGTATGTAAACAAGTTAATTCCAGCCCTGACGAACTTGTGAGCCCTCTTAAAGTGAAGGAACATTTAGTAGCTCAGTTGAAACGCAGGTGGCAGATTTTGGGAACGGTTTATAAGTTATCTACAGGCTGATACAAAACATTCCAAGTGCTCCTGTGGTTGTTGACTCCTCTCTGAATAAACCTTACAAAATAAACTACTCTGGGATTGATCAGAGAACGCTACTATTCTACAGATGTTTGCTGTTTTACAATTGGGTTGTGGACCACACCAGTTCAAAAAAAAATGATCTGAAGAATACCATGAAAGTAAACCATTGGGGTAAGACAATGAAATGATAATTTATATATTGAGAATCTGTTAAATGTTCAGAGACTGAACCTATTAATTATTAAAAATATGTTATATTCATGACTTGACATCTATATTTTAGAACTTCTACATTTGTTTCAATTGCAAACCACTACTAGGTAACTAGTTTGAAATATATCATTTTCCACTCTAACTAATTTATGTTTTATTTGAGTATTGACTCCATCGCCCTCATTGGTCTAGTCACTGAAAAAAAACAAGTTTAAATTTGAGATCTTAATTGTTTTATTTTTACTTCAATTTTCTTAAATTTTTCAGCAAACTGTAGAAAATGCTGGCATATTAGTCATTATAGAGGGTTAATTAAAATGTTGTTGTATAACTCTGATTTTATAACACTCTGTGGAATAATTTCGTAGCCAAATTCTTTCAAAATACCAATTTTGTTAAGAACCATTCTTTTCCTACATTCTGTTTTTTCGGTTGATGTCTTTAGGTGTACTGTTTTATTTTTTAGGAGCAAAATGACGCACCAACAGTTTACTCTCAGATAAGTTATTTTTTGAGGTGGTTTTGCTTGTTGTTGCGCTAATGTCAGTTTGACAGTGATTTTTTTAAAGATCTATACTCCCACCATGGTTTTAAGTGCGGAAAATTGTGCAAAAGCTGTTGCTCTTGTTGAAGATGGATGTTATTATGAATATGTTGCAAGAATCCTTCATGTTCATCACTCCATCATCAAAAGAGTAGTTGAACATTTTAGACAAACTGGCAGGTAGTGACAGAAAACGGAAAACTACTGTTATTAATGACATATTTCTTCACGTTATAACATTTAACATCAGTGCAGTCAATACATTTTGGGCGGGAATAATGCTGGAGGCCTGCACTAAGTTGGTGGTCATCGATGGATCCTTGACGGGCCACTGATATATTGAGAAGATATTAAGAAATTACATTGTTCCTTTTAGTGGATTTATCGGCGATGGCTTTATCCTAAGGCAGAATAACACGCGGCCACATACAGCAATGTATGTTACACAATACCTCACGGAAGTTGGTATTAACAAAATGAACTGGCCAGCATGTTCGCCTAATCTCAACCCCATAGCATGTGGGACATACTTGGTAGGGGAGTCAGAGATCGTGAAGTAGCTCTGGCTATGGTAAATTAGCTTCGCTTTAGCCCTTCCGCAGGAATGTCAAAAATATTCCTCAAAATGTTATTTGTAACCTTATTGACAGTCATGAACTGACGTATAGCAGCAGTTATATGGAAGCTAGAGGTGGTAATACAAAATATTAAGCTGAATTTGTTGTGAAAAGTGTGTTTCTTTAAGTTAGTTATGCTACAGTTGAATTGGTATTTGGGTTGTTCTGAAGTTTGATTTTGGAGTTGAATTAAAGTTTGCATAAAATATTTTTTTTTCGTGCAAGTTGCAATAATTGCTTGTTAAAACTAAACAATATATTGTTGCCTTCTCACTGCTACACTCATAAAATACTTGTTAAACTTACATTAGGCAACAACAAGCAAAACCACCTCGTCAAAAAAATAACATTTCTTAAAGTAAACTGTTGGTGACAAGTTCATTTCATCTTAAAATGAACCAGTGTACCTAAGGACATGAACCAAAAACAAAATGTAGGAAAGGAATGGTTCTTGACAAAATTGGTATTTTGAAAAAATTAGCTAGGAATTTATTCCACAGAGTGTTTTAGATTTAGGGTTGTACAACAAGCTTTAATTACTAATGACTAATACCAGCATTTAACAAAAGACTGAATGGGAAATTAGTCATTTTATCTACAATTTGTTGCTGAAAAATTTATGAAAATTGAACTAAAAATAAAAAAAATTATGAGATCTCAAATTTTATCAGTTTTTTTTACATGTGAGTGTATATCAAAGCATGTAATACCAAATACAATGACAATGTTTCATTATTCTACTGACATATTGTCTCAATATATAAATTTTAACGTTCCATGAATAGCAAAGTGAATGGGATTCAATTTTCTAGGGATTTGAGAGCAAAACTCGAAATGGCCATAGCGAGGGTGAGAGAATTAGCTGAACAAAGCGAAACTCGTAATTATCAAGAAGGAGAATACAGCAGCGATTCTGAATCCCACTCAATCGCATGTAATGTTGAGCTTACTACAGCAGTGAGAAAATATCTTGCAGCATGCATAAGAGATCTCATGCAGCATGGCGCCTGTACTGCTCAAAGTTCTAGTCTCGTACCGCTGATTGGCTGTTTTCCCAGAAGGAGTCCTCCAAATAATACTCAGATTCATGCTTGGGAAATTATATTAGAGTACTATAAAATGAAGAATGGCGAAAAGTACAATTCTACTCCTGCTAGGAAGCTGTCTCAGAGTTTCAATTTGGATATTGCTGGAGCTTCACCTTCCTCGAACAAGCAGAATATGCTTTGTTGCATTGGCAGTGTTATCTCCACTCACACTCCTTACAAGAGAAGTCCAGATTCCCATTTCAAGGCTTTCATTTGTGCTGCTTTGAAGTAAGTTTTGGTTCATTCTTCTGAAAAAAAATCGTTGAATATATGTTAATCTTTAAAATATAAATGAATCTTGATTCTTTGTGAGCGCAAAACGTGAGAATGGCTGTACCGATGTGACAATTTTTTTTAAATGTTCGTAATAGCCTGAGAATGCTTGAAAGTTGAAAAATTCGGGTATATAGAAATTTGGCGAAGAAAAATATTATCGAGTCATTTATTACCAAACGAGGAAAATAGCTCAGCGGTTACATTGTCGCCTACCAGGCAGAAGGTCACGGAACGAATACCGGTCAGGGTAACATTTTTTGTTTTGTATAAATAACGGCTGGACCGATTTGGCAAATTGTTTTTTTGAATGTTCGTAATATTCCGAATAAGGTTTTTAGGGAAAGAAAAGGAATTCTAGAGAAGTTATTGGAAATTTCTTTATCCTGGAAAAGTTTTCAGGAATATTTAAATGATATATAATAAAAATGAATGTTTGTGTTGGTGAGCTCATAACTTGAGAACGGCTGGACCGATTTGGCTAATTTTTTTTGGGAATACGGCATAACGAACGGAAAAACGGGATAACGAAAAAACGGAATAAAGGGATAACAGGAAAACAGGGAAACGGGATAACAGGAAAACGGGATAATGGGATAACAGGAAAACGGGTTAATGGGATAACGCGAAGGAAGACGATAACGGGATAAATGGAAAATCAGGGTAATGGAATACTAGTATAATTGGAAAATGGGATAAGTGGGAAAACGGGAAAAACTGGATAACCTCGGTAACGGAAAAACGGGATAATGATATAACGGGAAGCGGGTAGAGTCAAAAGCATAATCTAGATGGACAACACAAAAAATATAGGAAAAAAGAAATCGAGAGTATTCAAGAAACAAAATTTAGGAATACAGAAATTTAGACAGGACAACGCCTGTCGGTTCAGCTAGTATAATAAATATATATTGTATTGTGGAATATGAATCTGAAATGTGAATATGAAAACCCACCTATTTGTTACATGATACTCTAGATATAGTTTAAGTGAAATTTATATCTCTATATCAATAATTATTTAATGATATTAGAAATGGGGCCCTAAAGCAAATACAAAATTAATATATAGGTATATAAAACAATATCCCAATAAACGAGCACCTTTTCTAAATTTATGGGAACACTTGCAACTAACAGAACTCGCTAAATTGAAACATGTATTTTGGTTTGTAACAGTAACACTTATCTATAATGAATATAGATTTCAGCAGCTTGTAAATCTATTTTGAGATGGAATTATGTTGCCATTCTTGATATTCATGATCAACATTCCTGATGGTCCCGTTTGATAGAAAACTTTTAATCGAAAAATTAATATTGATCTTGAAAAGGGGCCACACAGTAGCCGAAAACACACAATGAATTTAAGATTTTGCAGTTGGTGTGCAATCGTTTTTAACAGGATGTGGTACTCATAGAAATATAACATTTGAATAAAAATAATCTATATAAAAGATGCAGAATAACAAACGCATAAAACTTTCCGATGGAACTGGTTCTATGATGGTCCTGGTATACAATATTGGTAAAGATGTAATATTTGTCCATGAACAATTTCACACTGTTTTCTTTTCAATTATTCACTGAACAACTGTTAAACCATGAGGGTTTTCTACTGCACAAGCATGTCTATTATAGAAATTATTCACTACATTTTATGGAAATGTCTCTTCGTCTTCGTCTCTTCAATAAATTTTGTAAAATTTTCGTTACGATGTTAGTTGTTGGTTCGTTCTTGACAATTTCTAAAATGTCTTTATCAATTTCGTCATTTCGAGTGATACAGGCCTTCCTGCTTGTTCTCCTCATTGCTCTTTTAAATATTCCTTCATCAGGACACCTTTGGAATCAATTGATAGTTTTCAGTGATTTTTCAAGGAAAATAATTCGGCTTATTAGTTGGTTAGGAAATGAATAAATAAAAAGTCTACATAATTGTTTTTGTGAACGTCCCCCATTGTGTGGGTTGAAACATCTCAAAACAACAAGTGACAAATGTCACCCTGGGTGTATTATAGCTGCTGATCGACAACTTTTCGTTCTGTGTCATTCAGAGGCCAATCATAATACAGTATGCTGTAAGCTAAAACGCAAAAAGTCATATGAATTCATTCAGCATTATTACTGGAAAAATGAATCAGTTAACGATATCTCCGTTATTTTGCAACTTTTATAAATGTGTTTTTTTAATATCATATTTTTCATAGAAAAATCAGTTTAACATATTTTCACATAAAAAATGCTCCCTGTACCCCTCCAGGGGACTCAGCGTATTTTTTTTTATTAGCTACACCTGTATGTATGTAACAGAATATTTCCAAGTAATTGTTTCCCTCTTCCATATGTCCGAATCATTTGAAATTTTGCACACGTATTGAGAACCAGTGACAATACAATAATTTCATTGCTATGACCTGTTATTCTCACCACGGTCGTCAGAAAAAAAGAGTCTAATTCACATTACCAAGATTTGGTGAATTCTCTGTCTTAGTACTTTCACCAAAAGTTATGTACAAAAGACCTTATAGATTGAGGTATGGAGAGGCTGAAGAGTCATATCGACTCCGCCTACAATCTACTTTTACCAAAAGTTAGAAAAACTTATTTGGATGAATTCATCGATGAGTATTCTCCCGTAGTTGGAAAGTTTGTTGTTAACACGTTGACTGCCAAGGCATTTTCAGGATTCCGGTCTGAGAAGACAATTCAATTTAATCATATTATATTATTAAATTAAATTAAATTATAGTACATAAATTAAATTATAGTACATAGTATTCATCAAAAAGCATATAGAAAGTTTTTTCTTTGAAAACATCCTACGAATTATCTCTTAGTTGGCTTATGTAACAGAAATCGCTTCACGGAAGCCAAACTACAAGTTGACTCGTACACAGACACGCTTCGACCTGTAACTTTTCTACAAAGATATGCGTCTAAGTTCATTAGTAATGAATCAGATATAGAGTCGAACGCATCATATTAACGTCTTTCTCAAGTGTGTTGTTTTATAATTATTTTATAATCAATTTATAAATTTCTGTCTATTAATCAATACATTTTCTGTTCATGTAAGCCATTCATGATTTTTTGTTCTTCTCCCTTAAACTATCTATTCGTATTTACACTGATATACTACGAATTTAATCGTAGGTGCACACATATGGCAAGCAAAGAAACTATGAGATAACTCTCTCGTTCTTGCCTAGAAAGCCAACTACGAGTTATCTCATAGTTGGCAGTCAACGTGTTAACTAACATTAAATTCTAGGAAAAAGCGATCTTTGAGGCGCAGATGGATCCTTGTTTCTCCGATAGCTCAGTTGGTAGAGTGTATGATTAGAGATCTAAAGGACGCAGGTTCAAATCCTGCTCGAAGATGTTTTTTTTCTATAATTAAAAAATTCGTCCAAAATGCCACAATTGCTACAAAAACACGCTTTTGTAGCAATATGAACTAAAAAGTTGAAAATAATCAGAATAAAGTCATTGACCAAAAAATTAACTTTAATGCAGAGGTGCTCTCTACTTACTTTTCATAAGACTTTACCTTTAACCAAGATATATGTATTAACCAACGAATTTTTCTGAGTAACTTTTAGGATATCTTCAATAAACACCAGATCTTCAGTCATATATATTCATTAACCGTTGTGTGATTCTATATTCTTTAAATTCCATGTATAACAGGATCTTTTTTTTTAGTGCAAACAAATTGGTGTCCTGGTTAACTTTGATTTTCACTTGCAACCAGTTGGTCAAAACTCATTATAGGCCGTGGAGTTATGTTGCCAAGACAGGTAAATTATTATAATTTTTTTACAAGTAGTGTAGTGACATTAAAACTCGTTTCTTGCCAATTTTTTGTGTTTTCATAGGAAAAACTATCGAGTGATGGAGACCTGTATGAAATTACTACATAGAAATAATTGAAAATGCTTGATATTACAAACACTAGATTTTTGGCAACAAGCGAGTTTCCCTATAAGGGTTCTTTTATGGACTTTTAGTTTTTAATGAATAATTATTTTGATCGAAATTATTTTGATGGCTGACATGGGTGTATCCACCCAAAAAAAACAGTCCAGAAAAAAAAATGAAAAAGTACTAATTGAAAAAAAAACAAGCAAATGGAAATGTCCAGAAATGAAAATTGATTTGATTGAAATAATATTTATACATTCCAGTAAACTTTCCAAAAAATATGTTGCTGCAAATAATATATGTAGGTCTTGAGTATAGCAGAAAACGCCAACAAATTAAAATATAATTCGCCTCTAGAAACCCTCCAAAACAAAACTAAATAAAACTATATTCACTCCCAAACAGTAGATATAATATTCATATTTCCGCATAAATAAACTACCCTGAATGTGATAAAAAAACTTTTATTTTCAGGGTTCCAGGATAGTTTACGGAGTTTGGACACCTTAACAGGGTATAAATTTCAATTACCAGTTGATCTTGCTATAAGACAGTTCCAAAACATTAAGGATGTCTTTACATAATATCTACTCTTTCAAATCTCTCTAGTCATTCCGTATTTTGAGTTACCAGTTTTCTCTTTCAAAGTGTATCTTAAAGTTCTGTGATTTTTTATTAATAGTGGATTTATTTATTTGTTTTCAGTGAAAATGTTATTCGAATGAGGAAGTGTAATGTGACATTTGAAAAGAATCAATGTCATATCATTATTGAATTCCTGTGTGTGTTGATTCAGTTGAGTTCTTGAAATGTCAATGACTTTCATATTTTTTTTTTTTGAGAAAACGAATAATTTGGTTGGTTGACTTCACTCTTTTGCCAATAAAATCGCAAAATAATTTCAACTGTTGAGTTGGTCTACACAAACTTTTGCCATTATTCCATGACGAAACAGTGATGGTCATCCAAAGATTCTTACTGTGTAATCAAAAGTGCATATCTCAAATTCTAGATCTGGAGAAACATTTACATTTGAATTTCGATTGTTTGTTATTTGTGTTTGACAATTTTATGATAGTTAAATAAAGATGTTGTATCAATTATGGTTTTATTTCATCCTTAAATTTAAATTCTCAAGAAATTATTTTAATAAATGGATATTTCTTTCTGTAATGAGTTTTGAAAATGTTGAACTTCTTTTGTTCACAGTTAATCTTTCAGATTTAGCCATTGCATTTCATTGGTACATGTGTTTTACCTGAGTTGAATGATGAATACATTTGATTTTGATTATTCTCTAGTTTGATCTTTCAAGTTGGTTAAACTAATGAATGAGGCTTGAATTGAAATTTCTGTCACTTTTCTATTATAGCATTTTCTAGAGAATTAGCATCTTCTGTTGGACACTGCTATTTAATTTTTTTGGGTCATCTCAAGCGCATGTTTTTCAGTGAAAAATTGTATTCAATAAAGAAGAAATTCTTGATTTTTTCTTATGGTCGATTTCCGTGTAATCAAATATAAGAAAATTAATTTTACTTGTCAATTTCCAAGGTTTAAACATGTGAATGTTATATTTGTAAAAATAATTTAAAAGGATATTTATGGCATTCTGCTTTTCCATTTCGTGCTGAACAAACTATTAAAAAATAAAGAATAAACGATTTTTCAGATGTGACTACAAATATCACCCAAAAAACTTTATTAAATTACATATAGATTTTTTACACAAAATGGAAAAGTGGAAAGACAAAAATGACAACTGTTTTCACTTAATGCAATTCATCAGACGATTCTGACGTTACCTAGTCTTTTTATTTTTTTTAAATCCTTTATTCACCCCAAAAACTTACAAAAGTTTACATAAGGGCACTCTGCCGCTGTCTATTTCTACAATATGTTTATACATAAATACAAAAAACTTAATATAATAAAAAAACACATACAAAATTATACAAAACATATACATACATATTTGCTATACACATATATACAAGTCAATTTTACATATTTAACTTCCAATTGATCTTGTGTATTAAAACGTACACCCGAATTACCACTACTACAACTTGAAATAAATGTCAAGACACCCCATAAAAATACAGAATAAAATGTATTTTCGAGTTTAAAATTCTTAGTGGTGATATTGAAACATTTTTCATTTTCATAATTTTTTATCGAAGGGGGTTTTTATTTTTATAAATGTATAAAGCAAACTCAAGTATATAGAGGATGGGTAGTGTTAATGAATGGCACCTTTTAAATGAATCTTTTCAAGAATAGGAGTTTGGTTTGCCAGAAATTATTCGGATTATACGCTTTCGTGAAAGAAAGGCATCAGCTGATGTGAAACAAACTCTGTAACCAAGGCGAGATTCAACATGTGAGTAATATGGGGCCATTATTTGTTTTAAACTCAACACAGATCTTAAATTGAAAAATAAAAATGTTACAGACATAGGGGATTCATAATGTTTCTTCCAAGTCAGGTGTTGGTTTACTGTGATGCCTAGAAATGTTACTGATTCTGCACTATTGGCATATTCATTATTGACAGTAATGTTGAGATCTTCACACTCAGTTCTATCGGATTTGAATCTCATGATATTTGTTTTGTAAATATTGAAGTATAATGAAATGGAACTAAACTATCACAATATGATGGTAACATCAGCATATGTAACAAAATGACCTTTTTTCAAGATCATCTATCTCATTAACATTAACAAAGGCCCAAATATTGAACCCTGTGGAACACTCATAATAGACTAGGAGGAATCGGCGCATGAGTACCGAAAACTATTCCATCTCAATTTTTTTATGCGATCCTCTTCAAATTGCCCTACTGATGATACAAATGCATGTTGCCATGGGGCAACCCCGTGCCATATTGTTTAAACCGAAATTGTTTAAACAATTGCAAGGAATTGTTATTTTTCAACCGGACAAATTTTTTTTATATTCTTTATTAAAATACAAATAAAAAAGGTCTTATGACTTTTTACGATAAAGTTAATATTTTTAGAGATATGAATTTTTAAAGGTTCAAAAAATCTCATATTTGGGTACTTTTGACCCATGAAAAATATATAAAAAAAAAAAAAATCATAAAATTAATGGGTTGTATATTAAAAAAAATAAAAATATAGAGAGAGATATAATACTACCGTTTTCAAAAGAAAGGTTAATAGTGTAGGTAAGTGATTGTACTATAAGATCCAATAAAATTCTTATTAGAAAACCAGGAATATTATCAAACCAAATTTTTTTAATTTTTGAGTTTAGCCCCTAACAAATCATACATATCTTAGTAAAAGACGTCAAAAACATAGAATCTCTCAATAGATTTATTTTGGGAATCATATTTAATGTCTGGAATTTTGTTGACAATTTCGGGAGGAATTTGTGCAAAAAAGTCATTACATATGTGCATCATCAAACTCACACTCAGCCTTAGTTATAACAATATTATTCTGGATCTTAGTTTCCTTAGATAATTTAGGAATAACCTCCAGGTCATACGAATATGGTATCTGATTCTGGAATATTGTTTTGAGTTTTGATGGGTATATTTTTGTAGTTTTTATCAAGTTTTCATTTTTTTTTCTTTGTATCACGATAATATTCTTTCAATTCAGGAAACATTTTTGTTAGCCCTAAGAGACTCTTGGGTTTCTGACTAGATTTACGAATTTCATAATTTATCTAAATTTTCATATGAGATGTTCCTGATTTGAAGTCTACACTAGCGCCAATTGTGGTTGTTTAAAGAATATTGATGGACAATACTATTTCTTACAACCGAAACATACATTCAACCTCACTTTTACTGTGATTTTTCAGTAAAAATTGGAAATACTATGATAATTAAAATATTGGTACTACATATAAACGCAGATTAAATTATAGTTGACAGTTCGAAGCAACCAGCGGTAAACGTTTGAACTGTGTGAAGTAACGATTCATACGTCCATCATAGGCGCTAGGAGTACCTACGTTTTTGAATGTGATGAAAAACATTGAACTTTTTCTCGATTTCTAAGTTTGTTGCTGAGCTTTCTAGGTGGTAATCTTTATGTGCATATCAACGGCAAAAGGGCGTGTTCTCTATTGCACTGTACAAGTAATAAACCTGCTGGCCATGTGCCATCACACTCGGCACAAATACACTTGAATAGTTCGGCAGAGTAAACTTGAACCATGTCAACTCTGTACCCTCGGTTTGTTGCTGCTGCAATTAAAAAATGAAGCATGAGTTGTTACACAAGAGATTTAATAATATTTTTTCCCGATCCGCATTTGGGTTAATTTCTTTAAGTTTTTGTATGAATTTTTGTAAGCAGCCTCCTTTTTTCGAAAAAATGCAAAAGATAAGATCGCTTATCAGAATTGTGTTCATTAATCCACATTCACAACTGTTGCCAGGACCGGCACTAGGTATTTGGCCGTCCTAGGCGAGAAATATTTTGGCACCCCCTGTCGGCCCTCATAATTATTTTCACCTCTTGATTCCCATCGTTTTGTTTTTTAAGCTAAACATGACATAAAACGTAGGTTCCATTCTCTTGTCATAGTACTGAGAATTAGTCAAAAAGTCAATTAGGTTTTTACAGGTTCAATATTTTTTTCTGTGATATTTTGAATGGAGT
The DNA here is from genome assembly GCA_018342105.1 of Gonioctena quinquepunctata. NCBI lineage: Eukaryota > Metazoa > Arthropoda > Insecta > Coleoptera > Chrysomelidae > Gonioctena > Gonioctena quinquepunctata. The sequence goes on along the minus strand of JAFIRS010001769.1, from coordinate 277,989 downwards.
TTCAATAAAGAACACAGACACAGGAGAACACTGTTTTTAATGCAAAACCATGAAAAACAATATATCAACAGGTGGTTATTACTCGTAGAAGAATAATTTTTACCAGAAATTCAGCAATAAGGCTTAAAACAAATCCTAATCATGCTCTTCTTGCTTTCGTTTTTGCAAATTCTTTCACAAGGTCTTTCGGGTCGATCTGGCTTGTTACTTCGCTTTCCATAGAAATTATGGCAAGTCTTTCCTGGCACATTGTACTACGCAGGTACGTTTTTATGAGTTTTAATTGCAAAAACTGCAAAACAGACTAGTTTATTTGTAAACAGTAAACTCAACTCAAGAGGACTGGCACCAAGGGTAAGGCGGGCGGACACAAAAGGAGAGGGGCTGTTGACCTTGACCAGGTTACATTCGAAGCGCATGCGGAAGGCGGATGATGTACCATGTGGCCGTACCACGGACACAGGGGGCGCACATCTATGTTTTGGACATTGTACAAAGAATATTGTTACATCCCAGCCTCTTATTTAGGAACAGAAAATATCCCACCTCGGCCCAACTACGGTCAAGCCGTTGGACAGTTATCAAAAGTTAAACCTTCCGTAACGCCACTGGTTTGGGATAGATCATTACTCCATATAATTAGCCCAAGACACTAAGGACGCTTCTAATATAGAAATCCTATATTCGATTAGTCCTTTGTTGAAAAGTTGCTCGCAAAGCTACAACTTTGTTGGGTATTAGCAGCAATTATATAATAATATATTCGCACTGAAGTTAATGGGCGTGAGCGGCTACATCCACTACCTTCCTTCTAACACCCGGAGAACATAGGTTGTTTATTTAGAAGTATGTACCGTTCGCTGAACTCTATATCAATAAAAAGGCACTGGGAATCATAAGACTTATATTCATAAAAAGAAATTAAACATAAAAAAAAACAAACACATTTACACTGTTATCCTTAGAATGCAAGTATTGTGGTATACACTCAGGAAATAGTCAAAATAACTGTTATTAATGGGGATAGAAAATAAAATAATTAGTGACCTGCACTTTCTACAAGCACTTTCCTTTCATTCCTGTATAAACAATTCCCCTTTTTATATACTGAGTAACCCTTTTACCAAAAGTAAATTGACAAAATTATTGTATAGTACATAGATAAACAGACAAATAAGAAAACAAGAAAAACATTTGATATAGGTAACAACATGCCCGATTTTACTTGTGATTTCTCGGTACCATGTATTGTGAGCTTAAAGTCAATGACCATGGATTAGCAACTCTCGACAATGTTTCTTTCTATGGGAGATATATGTATGCATAACATGTCTATTAAGAAATTCATATAATATTAATAGGAAACCAAAACATTAATTTCAATAATAGGAATTCATTACCTAGGTCGAATTGTCCATTTGCCTTCCTTGGGTCGCACTCGAAGAGTTTCACGATTAACCGGATTTATTATCTCAGGCGCTTGTCATTGTTCGTTAACGGATCATGTTACAGGATGAATTATTTGCTCGTTTTTAGGGACATCAGCAACAAAGCGTCATTCGATCGAGAGAAAACACAACACTGGAAAAGTAATTTCGACTGAAGTAATTTGGTTTTTACGATGCATGAAATTAACTATTGTTAGAGCGATTAGAGTTGTCCGTAATTGTGCGGTGAAATATTGTCTTTACACTGATTCTAGTTAAAAGGATGACATGTTAGTATTGCTTTAATCGAGATGGTTTTTACACGTGGAAAGATTTTATTTCTCGTGACATTTTTCACTGGTACTAATATGAATGCATACTATATTTCTTCTCGTATGATATACGTGATTACTCCACGGACTACCGTTCTGAACTAACTTAACCCTTTCGACTCCCGTTGCCTTTTTATAATATCTTCGATACGGAAGCTGGGGCGGGACTTGGTTTATGGGCAGATAACGAGGTGACATCGTAAAACTGATAAGGGTCTTGTTTTTCTAACCCGTTCTCGCTTATCTATGTTATAATTGGATAATATTTTACTGCATGACAGGTATTTACGGTAGCTGTCGGGTAATCTTTGAAATAATGACCAACAAGTGTGTTTATGAACTTCTCGGTGGCGATTCCCGGTGATTTATAAGTTAGCTACGTCCATTAATGATGCGGGCTGGTGTGACTGACGTTTATCGAGATTTTTTAATGGCCCTGTTTGTGTTATCGACTTTGGACGGGTGTTGGAATTAGGGATTCGTTTTCGGTAGTAAAATAAAACTGATTGTCTTATCTAGCTGTGACGTTGATATTGGATAATACCCAGTGGCAAGTTTGATTTCTTTAAAGGATTGGTCATAACAAATCGACCCTGCCCTGTTAAAAAGGTCTCTACTTTGAATATTAGGACCTTTTTGTTTCATTATTGATTTAAAGTATTTGGTTCCATGTTTATGTTAGGAGGTCACCTTTTGTTGTTACCTATAAAAATGACAGTCTGTGCTGAGTATGGTATTCGTAATTCCAGAAGTTTATTACAACTAATAAAAATAATAATAGTAAAAAAAAATAATATACACATAAAAGCAAAAGTTGGCATGTACGAAGTTTGAAGGAGAAACAATGTCTGGTCACTATATGAGAGTTAATAAAAATAATAATAAAAAGTGATAAATACACAAAAAAAAATACAATTGGGCATGCATAAAACTTGAATAGGAAGTACTGTCTTGTCACTATTTAAGAGTTCATAAAAATAATAAAAATAATAATAAAAAATGATAAATACACAAAAAAAAACAATTGGGCATGCATAAAACTTGAATAGGAAGTACTGTCTTGTCACTATTTAAGAGTTCAGGTGAGCCGGAGGACCGTTATCTGTCACTCGGTCGGGAGTGCCATGGCAATGTTGAACGCCCGAGTGATTATGCTCGAGCTGGCAGCTGGTACATCACTTGGGTTGTCATCAGAATCATCATCCGGGGAGGTGTAGTCGGCTACAGTTCTTGGGATGTGGCTGGCGACTCGGTTGGGGTTAGTTGAGTCCGGTCTATTCTTCCGTCGGGGTGGTGCGTGTCGGTTTCGATCGTCGGTGCAAACCTGACAATTGCATACGGTCTTAGTAGGTGTGTTCTCGGTGTTTGTCATCGGGCCAGAGTTTTCGGTGTTGGACTGCAAATGCCGGGTACTCTCGGTGGTGCAGTGGAAACAATCACACTGGGTAATGTTCCGGGTGTCCAGTAGTCTCATGTACTCCGCATGATGGCGATTGAAATGCAAAATAGAGAATGAAATGTGAGTGCGCACGTGCTCGGATGGCGGTTTCTGCGTCCACGTATTCACGTCGTAGAGCAGATTGTTGACGGATGCCTTCAGGATACTTCGCCTCGTGTCGAAACTGGAAATTTCCTTGACGGAGTCTAGCAGCATCTCCATGGGGTAACTGGTGTTGGTAACTTTTTAGCACGACTGATTTTATTTCAAAGAAAAATTTATTGGCTGATTAACGTGGTGATTCGTGTAAGAGTTCGGAGCACAATAATGTTTAATCTAGTCCCACGCACGTATTTATATAGAATCGATATCTCTTTATTTTAATTCTCACTCGGGGTTAATTGTTTATGGGGTCAGCTTTTTCGTCCTTTCGGAGTTATCTTATCTTAGGGATGAGGCACTTATTTTTAATATTCATTGGAAAAGGGTCCCATTTTCTTAGCTTCACTATCGCGAACTGGAAAAAGATTATTTTTATTGGTGACGGGACGTGAAGATCACATTATTTATGGTAATTTTAGGTCAAGCGTCGCGTAGAGGTAATAAAATGTCCTTATTTATTTGGATTATATATTTTTCGTTTCTTGGGTCCAAGATAGGCCTTTGAATGGATGTGATTTTATCGTCGCATAAATTGTTTCTTTCGGCTGATGGGGTGGTATCTCAATGCCAGTCTGGGTAGGTTGAGATTCAATAACCGTGAGATTGCTATCCGTCGACATTTCTGCAGGAACTTGTCGGGGTAATTTATGGTTGATTACAAGTAGAGTCAACGTATCCCAGAAAGCTGCGATTACATGGTAGGTACATCCAGTGATTCTGTGTATGGCTATCATATTTATGGCTGTTTCCATACAGAATTTTATTATCCTTATGCAAAAAATACCCGTATCCCAGAAAGCTGCGATTACATGGTAGGTACATCCAGTGATTCTGTGTATGGCTATATAATTATAGCTGAGGAAATTACATCTCCAATGAAGGTGAATACTCCATATATTTTTTTCATAGTGCTGTTGGCTAGTTTTTCTATCTCCTCGGGGTTGAACAAGTTTAACGTAGAGAAACCCTGATTTGATACGGGCTTATTGGCCATTTTGTTTATCAGAATATTATTTACTGTTTGTCTTTCGGACGAAAAAAGTATTATTTCTTGGGCTTGTCTCATTTCTTCTGTTGTGTATATCCCACCATCACCAATAGGTTGTATTCTGGCTAGTTGCATTTGTTGTTCTTCACTTATGGATAATTCTACAGGGGGATTTCCTGCTATGGGGTAGGGGTCGTAGGCTAACCAAGTACCCTCTATATAATATTTGGCGGGAATGATTGAAGAACATTTTGATCTGTTGCCCTACTTCCTGTATAGTTCGTGTTAACGGCGCCATAAAATATGTTTTGTTTAAATATGTCACAGGCAACTCTTGGTAACAGTTTTTTTCTCTCCTGATTTGGACTATAACAGGCGTGCATTTCAACAAATATAGTACTTCTCCATTTATTTTTGCAATATACCCTGGGTCTTGGGATAGTAACTGCGATATGATATTCGGGGATTGTTGTGCCATCAATAATCTATTCTTGAGAATTTCTCTTTTTAATATACACCTTCGGTGGATAGTGTCGGCGAGCATCGTGTTCATACTCCTCTTAAACGATTGCTCGATATATAAAAATTTCGAATTTACATATGTTATTATATCGGCAGTTGGCTCTCCTGAGGTAATAGCGAAGTTTACTTGAGATGGGGTCGTATTTCTTGGTAATTCGATGATTAATATTCTGGGATGTTCTGTCAACCACATTTCAAAATCACAAATTCGCTTCTTTTTAATTAATTGCACGGCAAATAGTTTCGTCCTGTCTTCAATAACCATGTATTGGTTTATGTCCGTCTGACTTAGTTTCTCTATGACTTTAGTGGCTTTTCCTTCGTAGAGTTGTCGGTACCTTTTACATTCATGAGGTTTTATAGGGTCCCAGGCTATTTCTCCTTGGAACGCGTCCATACAATATCCTGTACTAAATTCGCAAGAAAGTTGGTTCTCCAAACTAATTGTATTGGTATCCAGGTGTGCGATTGCGGAATAATCTTTCAAGATGATCTTTGCGGTTGCAGTAACCACAACATCTTTATATACCTTACCTTGGAAGGTATAAGTGGCACCTTGGCATTTACCATTTTCCTCTAATTCTCCGGCTATCACGATTCTCGCGGTTTGTGTGTGTTGGGCTGTAATTTAATTATATCTCCAGAAAACCTCTGTATTCCAAATACTGATGTATTTTTAAGCATTCTGATTTTCCTACGGTTTGCATAAATGTAATCAGGCTATCCGGTATAATCGCTGAGTGTGAGAACATACCACAATGAACCATCAGTTGAGTAATTTCTACTAAACAGGACTTAACATGAATGGTCTCAAATTTCTGTTTCTCAACCGCGTATACACGAAGATCCTGCACGCTGTATGCATTAGACAATTCGGGGCATTTTTGTACATCTCTTAATGATATTGCAGTAATATTAGCCGTTGGATTTCTACAGTCGTAGGCTATTAATCCGGTTGTACCGGGAATTGCATAATTAAAAATAATAGTCCCCAGTGTCAAGAGTATTTTCAACTGCTTATTTGACCTGGTAATTTTATCTTTTCCTTTCTATCGATACGTAGTCGGCTGAGCACATCTGGCCCATATCCGTCGTCGGGTCCATTCCTACACTTGTTCCTTAATCGCTAGTGGTTTGACCTGCTTTGTCTTGCCCTTTTGAAAGATTACTTCATATCTTGTTACAAAGCAGATGTCTCGGAGATTTGTGAAAAAGGGACTAGGGAGTTTCGGAGGGTGTGACCGCGCTACAGGTATAATAGTTCAATGTTTATAATCACGGCTATTAACTTCACTTATTGTTCAGCTGACCGGGTTAGGTTAGCGGTATAGTCTCGTGTTTTCTCCGCACTGGTTCACTTGGAATGGCTGTCTCTATTAACGTCCCAGGTAATAGAACAATTAGAAATTATGTTTTGGCAAGGAAAACAAAAAATGTTTTTTTTTTTTTTTTTGTTAAACTTGGGTCACGGTTATACTGTATCCTATACATACATACATCTCCTAGATTTTCTCAATTAATTAAAACTATATATACATACATATCTTTAGTGCATTTCATTTTACATGAAGTATTGTTTTTACTGATGTTTGCCGGTTTTTGACAAAATCCAAGGTTCCTCAGGTACCTGTCCCCGCGACCTTGTTTGGTAACCATGAGTTACTTCAGGGACGCTTTCCCGATCTTCGTCCGATGTTTCACTGGGGTTACTATTTTCGAAACTTTCCACATTTTCTAGGGGTAGTTCGTCTTGCCTAGGCGTTGGCGCTATTTCCGAAACGGGTTCAGTTCCTACACTATTCTCGTTTCCTACGCGTGTTTCGTGGATGTCATTTAAATTACGATATTTTTCCAACTCTTCGGGAGTGATACAATAATTCATGTCCAACATTATGGGTTCTTTTTTGTATACGCTGGGGCGATTTTCTCCACTTTCCTTAGGGATCTCTTCTTTGGCGGATTTTCTACAGGTTTCAAGTATTTCTATATTCTTATAAACTTTCAGTCGATTTGCGTGTACAATTTGGCTTTTGGTTTTCCTACCTGTTGTATTTCAAAATTGACAGGTGATAGTTTTCTTAAAACTCTCCACGGTCCTGTATATCGTGGCAGCAATTTTCGAGCTAGTTTTTGACCTGCTCTGACATTGGGAGGTGTTTTCAAATATGCTAACGATCCTATGGGAAACTCTTTTAATTTAGCCTTTTTATTGAAATTTCTGTGTGATTTTTCCGCGGCAGTTTCTACGGATGTTCGGGTTTTTTGATGGGCAATTTGCAATCTCTGGACCATTTCTGAAGCGTAATTTTCTAAGGTATCATACCTTATACGGGGTGCTCTTAATGTTAGGTGATGTGGTAGTAGCATGTCTCTGCCAAACATTAAGAAAAAGGGGCTTTCCTGTGTGGATGAATGAATCTGATTTCTTATAGCCACAAGAGCGTACGGTAACTGTTCGTCCTAATCGGCTTGTTGTTCAGTCACTAGGTGTGATAAGGTGGTTTTCAGTGTCCATGGAATCGTTCTACTATGCCGTTCGTGGCTGGATGATATGCTGTAGTATTCAGTTTCTTGATTTTTAGTCGTTGGCAAAATTTCCAGAAATAGAGCAGATAAAATTGCGATCCTCTGTCACTCAATAAATATCTCGGTGCTCCATAACGTAATATGATATGTTCTACAAATACCTTTGCTACCGTCTCGACAGTAATATTAGGTATTGGAATGGCTTCGGCATATCGAGTCAGGTGATCAATTGCTGTGAATATATACTTATTTCTATTTCTGGTGGTGTTTAGTGGTCCGACTATGTCGATGGCGATAATTTCGAATACGGCTTCCGGAATGGGCATTCTCTGCATTTCCGTTGGCTTTTGGTTCGTAGTTTTATGAATATTGCAGGAATGACATTTCTGTATGTATTCATCGATATCTTTTCTCATGCTAGGCCAATAAAATTCTCGTTGTATAGTGGTTAGAGTTTCTTTTGTCCTCCATGACCAGAAAAATATGTTATCGTGGGTACAAACTTATAATTTGCTTTCTAATGACCTTGGGAGCATAGATTTTGTCCCGACGCTCGTCTACTCGTCGTTTCACGTATAAAATTTCTTCGTGAATATAAAATTTTTCATCTTCGTCGGTCAATGTAGGTACTAATGCGGAAATTTGGGGTCTGTCTTCTGCATTATGCGGATGTCGTCCAAGTGCCATAATGTTTCCACTACAGGTTCTATGTTTTCGCTAGATTTACTAGCACACATACTTGGCAGTCCTTTGGCATTCTTTGAGTCATTTCCTCACTATGTTCGTTTGTTTTATCCTAGATAAGGTATCGGCATTTATATTATCTCGGCCTGGTCTGTATTTAATAGTGAATGAGAATTCCAGGAGTGCCATGGCCCATTTGGCTAGCCTGCTACTTGGGTCTTTGATAGACAATAAATAGGTCAATGGCCGGTGATCGGTAATGATGGTAAAGTGCGTACCAGTCAGATAGCACCTGTATTTCTTTACAGCCCAAATCACTGCTAGACATTCTCTTTCTATCGTAGAATACCTAGTCTCAGCGGCATTCAAAGTTCTGCTCGAGTAACAAATGGGATGTTCGAATCCAGAATAGTCTTGGCTTAAAATTCCACTTATGGCGGTTGCGCTGGCATCTGTGGTAACCACAAAGGTCGAGAAAAATCGGGATACTTTTAAGATCGGAGGAGAAATTAAAGCTTCTTTTAGTGTATCGAAAGATTTTGTTGTTCTTGTCCCCACTGGAATTTTACCTCTTTTTGGTGAGTGCTGTAGCGGTTGGGATATTCTCGAGAAGTTTGGTACAAACTTCGGTAAAATCCGCATAATCCTAAAAATGCTCGGATGTCTTTCACTCTTCTTGGTTGTGGATAGTCCTTGATAATTTTAGTTTTTTCGGGATCTGTTTGACAACCTTTCTCTGAAATGATATGGCCAAGATATTTTGCTTCTTTTTGCATGAAATTACATTTAGTTGCCTTGAATTTCAAGTTACTGCTCCTCATTTGTTCGAAAATATTGCGTAACCTGTCTAAATGTTCTGAGATGTTGAGTCCACTAAAAACGATGATGTCGTCCAAGTACACTAAGCACTCCTTACCTATATATTTCGCAAAAATGTTCTCCATCTGCCGACACCAAGTGCTGGGGGAGTTCTTCATCCCCATCGGCATACGAAGAAATTCGTAGTGTCCGTTTGGTGTGGAGAAGGCACTCTTCTCTCTGTCTCTTTCATCCAATTCGATTTGAAAATATCCACTAGCGAGATCCATCACACTGTATAAACTAGTACCTTGCAACTTTTCGATCGTATCCTGTATATGTGGTAATGGAAAAAAATCTGTCTTCGTGATGGCATTCAATTCCCTGTAATCAATGCACAGTCTGAACTGGGGATCTTCTCCAGGGTGCAATTTTTTTTCAACCAGGATCGCTGGAAAACTCCAAGGGCTACAGGATTTTTTTATTATTTCGTTATCCAACAATTCCTCAATTTCTTGGTGCATTATCTTCTGCCTCTGGTATGGAATTCGATAAGGTCGTTTCGAAATAGGCGGAACATCCTCAGTGTGTATCCTGTGCTTTACTAGATGGGTACAAGTTAATTTTTGACTGGGGGCTTTAAATACATCAATGTACTCCTTGATGAGGGTGGCCAATTTAATTTGAGCTTCTTCCGTTGGATTCTCGAGATGTAATTGTTGTAAAATTTTCTGTTCATCTTGTAGGTTTATGCTACGGATCATGAGTCCATTTGTCGTATTTTCCACTTTATTTTCTGTATCGGCCTCGAAACCATGTGCTATAATATGTTTCCGGGGTATGAACAGTTCCTGTTCCAAAATGTTTATCATTTTGATGGGTATTTCGGTATCATTTTTTCCTATCGATCTCGCGATCATAAGTCCTTTTATAGCTGCTTTATCTTCAACTATAATATTTTCCGACAATAATTTTCTTTTTGTTCTAACCATACATATTGTCATTGCTCTAGGGGGTAAAATCATATCTTTTGGCAAGTACAGTCCTGTCCCATAATTTTCTTCAGTCAATTTTTCACCTCCCTGTATAATTATTTCTTGTTTACTTCTGGAAGATTCGGCGTCCCGAGTTTCTATCCTTCCGATAAGTCGTTCATTCTCTGTTTGACTGGCTTTATTTTCAGAAAATTTTCTATACCTTGTTTTCATCCGTGCATGGCTCGTATTTTCTTCCTTGTATCGGCTGTCTGTCTGGTTAGTGCGTATATTCTCATACCCAGAATTTTCTTCCTTCTCACTGTTGAGTTTTCGGGATAATTTAGATTTTCCTTTCCACTTCACTGTTTCTTTAGGAGAGAAATTGTCGCCCTTAGACGGACATATTTCTGCTTTTCGGCTGTCCTGTGCGAACGGCGGGATGTCTTCCACGATTTTCGTTTTCAGAGTTTGGAGCTTTTCCTTGTCTCTGGCAGTAAAAGAGTCAGTCTTGGATGAACTGGCTTTTTCATTACGAATGTCGTTCAGGCTTCCCGTGCCATATCGCTTAACTAACCTTCCTAATATACAGGGTGTTTCGGCTGTCCCAACATTCCCGATGGATGGTGAAGTTTTCCCATCCCCTCGTGGTGAGATTTTCTTTTCTCCATTGTTCGTCGGTCTGTCAGTGAATAGAGTCTCCCTTAAATCCTTATTCCTGTTCTGCTTCTGTAAACGCTTATCTTTATTTTTCTTTTTCCTTCGCGACTTTTTTGTTGTTTCAGTGGACGTGGCTTTTTCTTGATACCGTGTCTCCTTTAAATCACGTTCTTTTGCCTGTCCTGGATTTTCTACCCGATTGCTGTTTGAGTCGGCCGACCTCGTTTCTGGATGTGAAAATTTAGTTCCAAATACTTCGCAGTCTGATGCGGGCGGCGCCTCCCTTATCTGACCGAGTTTTTCTTTAGACATCGTTTTCGTCCAGCTATCTATCGTAGTAGTAAATTCTTTCAACTGTTGCTCTAAAACTTCTAGTCGCTTGTCCCATTGGTTTTCCTTCTCATTTTCCGCATGATAAATGCGTTTTGGTTCGTGGTGGAGTTCAATTATTTCTTCCATCAAGTACATTTTGTTTGCTCTCCAATCTAGCTTTACTTGATACTTTTGCAGAAAGTCTAGACCTAAAATTATTTCTGTGCTCAAATGGTTCGTTTCGATTAATATAAATTCGTGCTCGATTTGGGTTCTTTCATTCAGTTTTATTGGCAAAACTACGGTACCTATATAGGGAATTCTATTGCCCTGTACGTCTTTTAAATTGAATTTTTCTTCGTAATTAACTTGTATACCGTGCGTAATGCTAACGTGCCAACGATACTTCGGCACCCGTGTCTACCAGGGTAGCGAAAATTCCATCAATTTCTAGAACTATGACGTTTCGCTGGGCTTCTCCGTGGTATAGGTTAGTATCGTGTGTGTTGGCCTCCTATTTATCGTGTTGCGTTTTAATGGCGGTTGTCTGCGGTTCCCAACGGAGGAGAATTGCGAACCGGATGGCCATTTAAATTTCTTCTGTCCATATTTCTTTGTCCATTCCTGTTTTACAGTTGTATGACATGACCAGGCTGATTACAATTGAAACAAGTTCGGTTTTTAACCCTACAGTCCCTAATTTCATGTCCCTTCTACGACAATACTGGCAGGTCTTTATCGTTGATGGTGGTCCATTTGCTGTGACATTTCTAAAACTTCTCTCTGGCCTAGTGAGGTTTTCTATGAGCTCTTCTTTGTCAGCTAGTTCGATAGCTTCGGTCATTGTATCAGTACTAGCTGATAGTATGCTTCTCCTGATTGGGTCCAGTAATCCCATAGCAAATTGCGTGATTACATCTTGCTCGTGGCGTTGCAATAGTATCCGATCTACGTCAGCTGTTCCGGTCAATACTAAAATTTTTGCAGCACAAACTTTCAGACGTGCCAAAAATTGGCGGCAAGTTTCAGATCTCCGTTGTCGGCATTCTAATAATTCTCTTTTGTCCTGCCCTGGTATTTTAGCTATACCAAACTGTTCCTGTAAACCTCTTTTCAATTCGTTCCATACTGCTGTATTTCTCAATTGATTGTCGGCGTCAATGAGTTGTTTCGCAATGCCTCTTAGTTTCAATCGAACGATAGATACTATTTGCAATTCTGTCCATCCAGCTAGAGCGGCTGTATCTTCAATTATCCTAATAAAATCTTTGATACTCGTCTGCCCGTTATAATAGGGTATATTATCTAATGTGATCGCTATTGTTGGTTCTGGATTTGGCAGAACCTGTACTACAGGAGTTGTTGTTGACGAAGGTCCCCCTGGAGGAGTCATATTGAGAACTTTCCTCCTTTTTATTTACTAAATAAAATCTTTCTTATACTTTCTGATATTGAGTTCTGCGAGTTGTTCGGTATGAACGTTTTATATGTATATATGCGTTCCTATACTTCTAAATTAATACCCCACACCTGACACCACTGTTACATCCCAGCCTCTTATTTAGGAACAGAAAATATCCCACCTCGGCCCAACTACGGTCAAGCCGTTGGACAGTTATCAAAAGTTAAACCTTCCGTAACGCCACTGGTTTGGGATAGATCATTACTCCATATAATTAGCCCAAGACGCTAATGACGCTTCTAATATAGAAATCCTATATTCGATTAGTCCTTTGTTGAAAAGTTGCTCGCAAAGCTACAACTTTGTTGGGTATTAGCAGCAATTATATAATAATATATTCGCACTGAAGTTAATGGGCGTGAGCGGCTACATCCACTACCTTCCTTCTAACACCCGGAGAACATAGGTTGTTTATTTAGAAGTATGTACCGTTCGCTGAACTCTATATCGATAAAAAGAAACTGGGAATCAAAAGACTTATATTCATAAAAAGAAATTAAACATAAAAAAAAAACAAACACATTTACACTGTTATCCTTAGAATGCAAGTATTGTGGTATACACTCAGGAAATAGTCAAAATAACTGTTATAAATGGGGATAGAAAATAAAATAATTAGTGACCTGCACTTTCTACAAGCACTTTCCTTTCATTCCTGTATAAACAATTCCCCTTTTTATATACTGAGTAACCCTTTTACCAAAAGTAAATTGACAAAATTATTGTATAGTACATAGATAAACAGACAAATAAGAAAACAAGAAAAACATTTGATATAGGTAACAATGCCCGATTTTACTTGTGATTTCTCGGTACCATGTATTGTGAGCTTAAAGTCAATGACCATGGATTAGCAACTCTCGACAATGTTTCTTTCTATGGGAGATATATGTATGCATAACATGTCTATTAAGAAATTCATATAATATTAATAGGAAACCAAAACATTAATTTCAATAATAGGAATTCATTACCTAGGTCGAATTGTCCATTTGCCTTCCTTGGGTCGCACTCGAAGAGTTTCACGATTAACCGGATTTATTATCTCAGGCGCTTGTCATTGTTCGTTAACGGATCATGTTACAGGATGAATTATTTGCTCGTTTTTAGGGACATCAGCAACAAAGCGTCATTCGATCGAGAGAAAACACAACACTGGAAAAGTAATTTCGACTGAAGTAATTTGGTTTTTACGATGCATGAAATTAACTATTGTTAGAGCGATTAGAGTTGTCCGTAATTGTGCGGTGAAATATTGTCTTTACACTGATTCTAGTTAAAAGGATGACATGTTAGTATTGCTTTAATCGAGATGGTTTTTACACGTGGAAAGATTTTATTTCTCGTGACATTTTTCACTGGTACTAATATGAATGCATACTATATTTCTTCTCGTATGATATACGTGATTACTCCACGGACTACCGTTCTGAACTAACTCAACCCTTTCGACTCCCGTTGCCTTTTTATAATATCTTCGATACGGAAGCTGGGGCGGGACTTAGTGTGTTTATGGGCAGATAACGAGGTGACATCGTAAAACTGATAAGGGTCTTGTTTTTCTAACCCGTTCTCGCTTATCTATGTTATAATTGGATAATATTTTACTGCATGACAGGTATTTACGGTAGCTGTCGGGTAATCTTTGAAATAATGACCAACAAGTGTGTTTATGAACTTCTCGGTGGCGATTCCCGGTGATTTATAAGTTAGCTACGTCCATTAATGATGCGGGCTGGTGTGACTGACGTTTATCGAGATTTTTTAATGGCCCTGTTTGTGTTATCGACTTTGGACGGGTGTTGGAATTAGGGATTCGTTTTCGGTAGTAAAATAAAACTGATTGTCTTATCTAGCTGTGACGTTGATATTGGATAATACCCAGTGGCAAGTTTGATTTCTTTAAAGGATTGGTCATAACAATATGGTAGCTTGCTTGTACGTCGCTTGCTGTAATGAGTTTTCACTTTTTAATAGTGTTTAATTACGCAAAAAATTATACAAAAAAGCCGTTGCGCTGCCCCTAAATTTTGCCGCTCTAGGCGGCTGTCTAGTTCGCCTATATGGATGGGCCGGCCGGCCCTGCTGTTGCAGGCTTGGATAAGTCTGCCTACACACACTCTCTCAGTGAAGAGTGAAGCCGGCTTCTCACTACGCGGTACTTCGCAAGTAATTGTCAAGTACTTGCCAAGTGTCGAGATGCGTGCGGCACATTGCAACTAGTCATATTGTCGCCCTACATTACTCAGCACAAGTTTTGGTCGTAAGTAGCCAAAATGGAGTTTGACGGTTCTGCGATTTTTGTAAATTTATTAAAAGGAGCCCATTATTTTCCTGCAATTTGCCCTCTGAAACATCTGCACGAAAAATAATTTATGTTGCTCTCGTCATTCCTTCTTCTCTAGGTTTTCTTTCAGTCGACGATCCTCCTCCTTTCGTTTTTCTCTCTGCCGTCGTTCCACGTGCTCTTGTTTTTCTTTCTGCCGTTGTTCCTCGTCCTCTTGTTTTTCTTTCTGCCGCCATTCCTTCCTCTCTTCGACGAACCGCCTCTTGTTTTTCTTCCAACAGTCGTATATCTTTCTCGACAAACTGCTACCCAGATAACACAGGATATCCTATGGATATCCATTTCATGTCCAATTCTGGTCGGGATATCCCTGGATTTAAAATGGACATCCATAAGATATCCGTCGACGGATTTGAAATAGATATCCTCCAGAAGATATCATATGGATGGCCATAAGATATCCGGAGCAAATATGGATAAGTTTAAATTCAAGATTGATTTTTATTGTGTCAATTTCCTTTCATGCTCGTACATATGGATTAATTTTTTTGGGAAAATGTCATGTTTCGTTTTTCTACTTGATTTGAAATGGATATCCATCGACGGATTTGAAATAGATATCCTCCAGAAGATATCCTAGGGATGGCCATGAGATATCCAAAGCAATCATAAATGAATTTAAACATTCTCGTAGATACACAAATTGTACCTTTTCAAAAATACGTTGTCGCGGGGACCCTCTGCGACCACAGAACAGATATACATGTGTCTGCGACAGCCTGGCCATACTATCGCTACGCATAATTACTGGCGACGGCTGTCATTTTATTTTGTTGAGGAAGGTCATAGTCATAGCACTGAATCCAAACAAAAGTCGTGTTTTTTTTCTATTTTCCTTCGTTTTTGGTACCCTGTTGGTCCGGACATAATGGTTTTCATCTGTAGCAATTGATTGTTTCCGAAGGGAATTATATATTGGCCGAATACAGGTAAATATCAATTGAAAAGGACATAACCTATAAACATCCATTATTTCCAATGCATTTATGTGTTTGCTATTTGAGTTTCGATATTTTCAGAAATGCTGAAAAGCACGTCGTTACATTTGCCACAATACACGAGTTTTTCAAATGTCACAGTGCCCAGATTAAAAATGGTGTGAATGCCTACAACAGTGGACATGTGATGAAGATGATTCATGAGTAGATTCGAACATTTTCCTATTGATTGCACTGAAAAAATGAATCTTTCGGAAGAATATTTGGGAACTGGATCGAAATTCAAAGCTGCTGTAGGTAAGTTGTATATGTTTTTCTATTCCTTTTTCTAGAACTCTTTTTTTAGGTACCTAAATGAAATCTAAAAAATATGACTTTGTGTGGAACGATGCCTTTCTTCCATGCTCACTAATATGTTTGCCTCCTAATATAGCTGGTATGGAGCGAAAAAAATAAACTGGACAACTAAAACTGGCTGAATTATCACTAGGTGAAAAGCCCATTCAGTTGTTCAATTTATTTGATAATAATTTGTATTGCCTCATAACAGACTGCTAGTTCAGTGAGAATGCAAAATTTCCAAGAAAAGTTTATGTCAAAAATGCTTTTATATATATATACATATATATATATATATATATACATATATATATATATATATATATATATATATATATATATATATATCATAGTATACCAATAAAGAGAGAGAAAAACTATGGCAGTGGTATATATCATCATCATCAGTATTCGAATTCAAAAGAAAGCATAATATTTCTTAGTATTTTTTTGTAGATTTCAACATAAATTATACCCGTGAATATATACATATCATTTCAGAAGCGGCTGACCTCAGTGATTCGACGGAAAATAAAAAATCTACTGAAGAAGCCATCTAAGCTTGGCTGGGAAGGGCCAAAGAAAGGCATCTGTCATCTTAAGGAATAAAGGAAACACCTGATGGACGAAGAAAATGGCATTCTATTTTTTGATTATTCTGCATTTAATATTCTGTTTTTATTTCAGAGTTTACATATACATTTTATTTGTTGATAACCCCGAAGTTTATGACAATTTTTTTTTGATACCAGAGTTTCTTAATAAATTTTTTTTTGTGCAATACCATTATTTCATTTCCCTCCAGATTGCTATTACTATATTTTATCTTCGATGGATATCCCCGAAGGATATCTTTAGAATATCTCTCAAGGAATCTTTCAGATAGCTTTTGAATATCCCTGAAGGATATCTCATGGATATTCCTGAAAGATATCTTTGAAGTATATCTTATGGATATCTTTGAAAGATATATTATGGACATCTCTGGAGGGTATCTTATGGATATCCTTGAAGGATATTCTATGGATGTATAGGTTGTTCCACTTTGGACATCCATCGGATGTCCATAAGATATCTTTTGGATATAATTGGATGTCCATAGTACATCCATAAAATTCATGAAGGATGTCCAATGGATATCCATTGGTGTCCATGTGTTATCTGGGTATTTGATAAAAAAATTGCAAAAGTAACCCCTTCACCACACTTATTCACTTCACACCTATATGCGCATTTCGATAACTAAGTTATCATCATCAGTACACTACACTAAATAAATTGTAACATTTTCTTACAATTCATACCTGGTGTTTCTAATTGGGTTATTTTATACTAATTACTGTTCCTCAAGTCGCTAATGGAATCTTGATGGTTCTATGGGGATCAAAGTAAACAAAGTTGAATACATAGGCCCATTATCCTCATTAAGTAAATTTTTATTATGATTTTTGTGGATAACTATACTCTCCAGGCAGTCTAATTTTCTAGTGTCGTTGACCGATTTAATCATTTTCAAATTATGAATATTAATTTTGTGACAAGTTTCTATCATGTGGTCTGCCACACTTCGACTTATTCTACCTTCGGTAGGTAGCATGGGCCAAATGTACGTGGAACCTTTTGGAAATTTTTTCTGACCGTAATAGACTAATTTCATAAATTCCCGACTTATCTAATATGTCCGTTTTGTTCTTCGGGTTTCCTGATAACGTTTGCAAGTTATTTCTTTTGCTATAAACTGCTTGGAGATTTACATCCCGGAATATAGTGTTGATACCTCTCGTGAGGTTTGAATGGAGAGGGATTTTCACGAGTTGTAGTTTCATTCACTAAACGTGTGAAACCCTTCTTTCTCAAGAGATTATCAATAATGTCTGGTGTATATCCATTAATTATTGCTATTTCCTTGATCTTTTCGATTTCATTTTGAAAACGATCAGCATTCAATGGGAAGTTTACGGCTCTATGATATAAAATAGTTTTGATCCATGCTAAAGAAGTCAATTTAAAAAATTCCTCGATTCTTTCTGTTTCAAACTTGTTCGACTCTAACAGTTCTTTCAAGTACTGAGGTTTCAGGAACAGGTACACTTGGAAACAGAGAGCTTACATCGAACGAAACCAAAATCTCACCTTCCACCAAAGTTAAGTTATTGATTCTATCGATGAACTCATAAGAATTCTTGATAGAGGAACTATTTGGCTGGATACAGGCTCGCGCCTAGCACTTTTGGCGTCCTTGTGCAAATTTAAAATAACGCCCCAAATTTGTATTACGTTCATATGTGAGTATAGATACGGGTTAAGTTAGGTATTATTATCCACTATTGAAAAATAATTTTAAAAAGTATTTTCATAAATTTATTTTCATTTTTATATTTTACAAGTACAAGCCATACAAGTATTTTCTCATTCAGGTACATAACATAATTATAAACTTATAGAAAACAGAAATATATTCTGACAGTATTACAACTCAAAATGTTTGTATTTTAGTTTCAAATGTAATATATGATACGGTTTTAGACCTCTTTGTTTTTTTAATTTAGGTTCTATGTCTGAGCTGGATGCTATTTCTTTAGCATCAATCCATAGATCATTAAAACCTTTATCGGAGCGGTAAGCTTTGAAAAAATTAGTCAAATTATTTAAATGATTATAACACTGAGCAACATCAAAGTTCGGTTTTTGAATAATTTTACTAACAATATTAACTTTACTTAAAATATTATACCACAATATAAGAATGCAAATGAACTCAAAATTTTGCAATTTTTTGACCAACGATGCAGCCAAATTTTTTACGTTATTTTCAAAGTTTCCTTCGCTTATTTCAAACAGAGCATCATAAACTTCCCCAAGTTGATACCTTAAAGGAGTTATTGTATCTATTCTACTAGACCATCGAGTATCCGATAAAGGTTTTAAAGTTAAATTTGTTACATTAGATTTCAGAATTGACCAGCGTTTAGTAGAAGCTGAAAAAAATACAAACAGTTCTTGAACTAAAGAAAAAAAAATTATGCTCAAAGTATTCGATTTTGCGGCATCATTGACGACTAAATTTAGGCTATGATTGCAACAAGGAACAAAGAAAGCTCGCGGATTCAAATCCACATTTTTTTTTGTAGACCATTATGCCTACCACGCATATTTGCCCCATTGTCGTAACCCTGACCCCGCAAATCGTTGATATTTAAGCCTTCTTTCTCGAACGCCGACAAAAGAAATTTTGTCAAGCCTTCACCCGACACATTCAGCAATTCCTTACTGTTTTTATTATCATTATAAATTTTGTTTTGACAATGTTGTTTGTTGTTTTATCTTTTTTTTACTTTTGAGTTTTGAGGCTTTTCGGCGCCTTCGGCGCCTCGGCGCCGTCATGCACCACACGACTTTGCCCTTATGTACGGCGCGGGCCTGGCTGGATAGGTAAACTATTGAACTCGTCCGATAGCCATTTTGACAGGTAATACGTTGGAGAATTGATACCTGACACAATTGGTCTCATACTATTACCGGATTTATGAATTTTTGGCAAACCGTATAATTTTGGAACTGTTGGGTTTGATATACGCAACTTGAATTTAAAATCATTCAATAGTACTTTGCAGTTATTCACAGTTGACTTATAGTTGCATATCATCTTAGGTAACGCTGTTCTTTTGAGTTGTTCATAAGGATCTTGTGAAATATCTTTGTTCATTCTTTCAAAATACTGTGATTTATCTAGAATTACCACCTTGTTTCCATTATCTGCTTTTAGATAGAAGCAATCTTTCCCTCTCATATCTTTTATCACCTTATTGGTACTGTTCTCATGTCTTGTAGGCTGATTTGTTGAGTTCTGTGTCAGTTGAATTTTACATGCGTTTCTAACATAACTTTTGGTGTTTTAATTTTGATATTTCAAACCACATTCAATATCACTAATGATGTCTGTTTGATCATTTACATTATGGTCTTCATCTCGTCGAAGGCTGAATTTATTATCGTATTCACCATTAATTGCGTTCTCGAATAGTTACTAAAATCCTTACTTCTCATGCCAACTACCAACTGTTACGAAACTGGGGCAGTGACTATAATAAATACTCGAAATAATTAATGTTCGTTTATTACACTTCGAAACAGAATAATGCACTTTAGCAATGAAATAATGATCAGTCTACTACTAAAATGTACTGCGTATCACGCTGCATTAAATTACAATTCACCTTGAACTCGAATATGAATTACTACTTGTTTCTCTGCACGAAAATAATCAATTGAACTAATCAAAGCGGCGAGCGGCTGTTTTAATAGTCAAAGACTACTCTAGAATTTCCGAGAATGTCGTTTCCTACACCACCTGGAATTCTCGGAACTTACGACGGTTTGGTTGGATAATCCAGGACAACGGCCGCTTCCGACATAGAAGTAGAAGTATTTATTTCATTACAACATACAATGGTATTAGTAGAACGTCATAAACAAACATGGAAAATATATAAATGTGAAGACACCGTGTAAATAAACATAGCATAATAATATAATTGAGTTTGAGAGTGACTCCGGTGTAGAGTGTCCATCACCATAAACAACACAGTAGCGTAAAAATACCTTTACCAATGTGAAATATATTTTTGGAATCTGAGGTCAGAATTAAGCCACAAACCCAGACTCTTACGCTCTTTAACTATTGAAAGTGTAACTGGTCCAAGTAGGATTTGAAATACTTCTTCAATTTCCAGCCGTTTGTGTTAAGGCCAAAAATGATTGAATAGGAATTTTGATAAGATTGATTGTGTGCTGTCGAGATATTCAATAGGTTTTATAGATCTTCATTGACACCTACTGCAGTTTGCAGTGCACAGTGACTATCTGGTAGAAATCACTTATAAACAGCGAACATAAAGAGCTCCCAAAAATAGAGCCTTGTGGTACCCCAGTCAATTTTCCAAAAGAAATCTCAGTAGGCTAGAAACTTTATTGCTAAATCCAAAATTTATTGCTTCGGATATATCTAGGGTGATGATGGCTGAAGCTATAGTAGTGCTATGCGATCCAGAATGAGCATTGGTTATTATATTATTTTATTCATACACAAATTCGTACATATGATTTTTTACAATCAACTCGAATACTTTTGAGAAGACAGATAGTTTGCATATTGATCTTGAGTGGTATAGTATTGTTAGATTATCACACTTTTTCAATAGAAGTACAATTGCTTGTTTCCATGCAGATGGAAAATAATTTGTTTCTATTACACAATTAAAATAATTGTGAGATGTGATCAATAACCTAGCATTCACTATGTCGTAACATACCGAGTAATATGCTGTCAAATTCGATACTACTACTTCTCACACGGTGTAAATGTCATTGAACTTGGATAGATATTATTCTGGAATAAATTAAAAATGGTTAATGGAGTACTAATTTCATTCAAGTTCGATAAATTAGGGCGAAACTTAAAGTTATGTTTATTCCTCAGAATGCCCAGTGTTCTCAGTGTATTCCATATCATACTGTGTTTGATGAACTCCAAATATGCTTTCTTTTCTCGGCGAATCGCACTGATTGTATAGTTACGGAGTTCTTTATAACTCGTTCAATCTATAGAAAAAATAATTCTACATTTTCTGGGAGCTTTGCCACGTAATTCTACCATTTCTTTGATATTGAAGGTGCTGGTGGTTTAGAGATGCTTATACATCTGATTGGGCATGGATATTTAACAGGTTCCACAGAATGATAACATTGATAAACTGCACTTTTTTTTTGTAGGGACTTCAATAAATTGAAAGAGCTTATATCTTCGGAGAAAGTTCAAGGGGAGTTCTACAGAATAATAAATCGATAGTAAATTGATATTTATATCATCATTCAACTTGAAGGAATCGTAGGTTTGAGAGATTCAAAACTTCATTTTCGAGAGACGGGTACCCAGAGAGCACAAACATCCCTGGGGGTTTTTGGGATGTTTCGAAAATTTTCGCATGATGATGTTTTTTTGAGACGCAATATGCACTTCCCAAAGAGGGCTATAAGGATGTTGGCATTATTGTATTTGTTCTTCTGTGGAATTTCTTTGTATGCCGTCTGAGAGGTATGGCGAAGTTAAAAAAATGTTAACGTGTAGATGTTCTTTCTAGACATAACATAGTTAGCGTAGAGAGGTATATCCCAGATATTGAATATACATTTATTGTCCAGTTTTATATTGGTTCTCGACAATTTTTTTAATAACTTGATCATTTCACACAACAAAAAGTAAAACATTTCATGTGAATTAAATCTTTGAATATTAATATTTTTCGACCCCTCACTCTCATCTATTTATTTCATTTTGTATTATTCCTTCATTTTAATACCAATACCTCCTATTTTACACAGGACAGAAATAACATTCTTATGTTTTCATAAGCAAACGAAACCATTATTATTCATTATAATAAAAACCAATGTCCAAATGACCTATCCATTCATTTTCTGTTGACGGCGTTGGTTGACGTTTTTTTAAATTTTTAACTGAGAAAAACGTGTTTGAAGTGTAGTGAACATTACCAATTATATAATAGTCATTTTTGATATCACTGAATAGTAAGTAAATGAAGTATTATACATGAATTAAATGTATTAGCATAGTCCAGAAACATAATATAACCCCAAAAGCATACAGTGTGTATTTTTTGATTTAATGTATGTAAAATGTTTTCGGAATGTTCTGTTGTATCTATGAAAAGGCTACCAAAAAAACTTTGGACAAGTTCTTTTTGTGACATCCCAGGGACATCCTGAAAATTGCCATCTGCGGCGGACATTGGCTGTTCTATAAAAGTTCTATTCATGTATAAACAGAACATCGCAGTGGATATACAATGTCTCAAAATCTCGTACTTTTAACATCTTTGAGATGTTGTTGTGCTCGATGGGGATGGTATTCTGCAGTTCTCCTTTATATTTCAGAGTGAAAAGTGGTTCATAATGAACAATTGATGAAATTTATAATAACAGTTCAATATCAATTGAAAGTGTCCCTATCATTTTGAGATTAGTGTTTTCAGGAAGGGTACACGTACTAACAAATAACTCAATTTTCATAAAAAAATATTCCTGGCGACAATGCGTATCCAAAAAGTTTTGTCAGTAAAATAATCCATGGAATTGAAAACAAAAAACAACAACATCCTCAACAACAGCTTTCAGTGACAAATATAATTCCATACATTTCTGGTCTCTCCGGAAAATTGAAATTCAATGTACGAACAGTGCTCAAAACTCATAATACTTTGAGAGCGGAATAAACGAGAACAAAACTAATGAACGAAGAACAAACTATAAAAAAATGTGTACCGTACTCTGTGTGGTGAAACTTACACGAGAGAAACGTCAATAACTTCAAATGAGAAAATCTGAACAAAGGAATAATTTTTTTTTTTTTAATTTAAAGATCAAAATTAGCCGAACATGTATTAACACAACCAGGGGCCTGGGACAATACGAACATTTTCATGCCAAAAGACGAGAGAAAAAAATTAAAAGAAATTTTATATATTTCATTGAACGGAGAAAATAATATAGCCACATGTTCTTTCCCTATGAAACAAATATTTTTACGAAACTGGGGTCAGTTTATTGAAACTCACGATTAACTTTTAAGTCCGTTTCGCTTGAAACAACACAATAACACTCACAATACAATAGTTGTTTACAACTCAAATGCACTTTACCTTGAACTACTTCGTTTCTCTGTACCACAATAATCACAAGACCAACTGTCCCCATGGTTCGCACAATTATATATCGTCGATCTTGTCTTCTCGAATAATCGGGAACATTCGGTGACGTCATCGAAATTTCCAGAGAACGTCCGCTTCGATGTAAACAACGCCTGTGCCGTGTATGACAAATAATACAGGGGCATACCCGCCCATATCCGTAACAATATGAATACCCCTACTAATGAAAAGGGAAAATAGATTGATTTCGTAATTTTCGTTAAAATTTTCTAATATGAATTCATTTTGTCGCAATAATTTAAGAGAAATGCATTTATCTATATAATAAAAATGAATCTCGATTCTTTGTAAGCGCAAAACGTGAGAACAGCTGGTCCGATGGACCGATTTGTCGATTTTTTTTAATGTTCGTAAATAGCCCGAGGATAGTTGATACGGAAAATTAGGAAAGTTGCCCGGAAATTTGAAAATTCGGGTATATAAGAAATTTGGCGAAGAAAAAGACTACGAGTCATTTATTACCAAAGAGAAATTGGCTCAACGGTTACACTGTAGCCTACCAGAAGGTAGCAGGAACGAATCCCGGTCAGGGTAACATTTTTTTTTATTATAAAAACAACGGCTGGACCGATTTTGCTAATTGTTATTTTGAATGTTCGTAATACCCCGAATTTCTTTGTACTGAAAACGTTTTCAGGAATATATGAAAAAAAATTAATTCCTGGTTTGGTAAGCTCATAACTTGAGAACGGCTGGACCGATTTGGCTTTTTTTGACAAAAAACGGGATAACGAAAAAATGGGATAACGGGATAAGGGGAAAACGGTATAACGGAAAAACGGTATAACCCGAAAACGGGATAACGGGATAACGGAAAATGGGAGAAAGCGATAACGGGCTAATGGGAAAACGGGATACCTGGAAAATGGGATAACGGGATAACTCGGTAATGGGATAACGGTAAAACGGGATAAAGGGGATAACGGGTAGCGGGCAGATTCAAAGGCATAACAGATGGAGCAACAGAAATTCTACGCGGACGAGAGATTTCAGGAAATAAAAATAGGGAGTGAAGAAATTTGGACAGGACAACGACTGTCAGGTCAGCTAGTTATTAATAATATATTTTATTCACCTATCCAATGAACAACAACAACAAAAAGCGGTGGCAACATATAGAATAAAACTAGGTAAATGTTTAACAAAATCGATCTTCCACTTCTCCCTTCTCCCTATTGTATTTTCTATATTGAGAACTATATACACACTAACCCCCATTATAAATTTGAACCGATTATTTGGACCTAAATAAAACTCATCAGAGCTCAACACAAGA
This sequence comes from Gonioctena quinquepunctata, assembly GCA_018342105.1. Lineage (NCBI taxonomy): Eukaryota > Metazoa > Arthropoda > Insecta > Coleoptera > Chrysomelidae > Gonioctena > Gonioctena quinquepunctata. Next base: position 253,017 of record JAFIRS010001769.1, on the reverse strand, counting down.
AAAACGTCACGACTTTCCTTCCTACTAGACAGCCATATAAGATCCCGACTAACAAACTGAAAACTTCATTACCCGCTAACTGTAATTGATCTCCTCACCAGCTTATTTGCGAATCTCAAGAGAGCGACGATCCAGATTCTGAGAGGGGGTTTTTCCCAGGGACTCAAATTCCATTAGTCTAGATCTGTTCACCAACAAATCAACAACAGACGTAAGAATGGGAGATAGGAAATCTATCAGTGAATCGTAGCATATTTAGTTCTATTAATTGTTCTCATATAACCCAACGCTTTTATATTACAATGTATCCTGGGAAGATCTTTTGTGGAAAACACATTTGCAACATTAGTTGCAGCTGTTAACTAACGACGCAAATCGAATCCATTAGGTGAGGAGCTTCCTCCCGAAATAATTTATGTGGGAACACCCTATTGGTACACTATTTTTCGGGACGCCGGACGTCCGTTTTAGGTGCATTTGATATGAAAACCATCAAGGACCCAATATGTACTTCAAAGAACGTCCATCATTTGTTCAATACTTGTCTTGTAGTGAAGAATGGGTCATGCAGAAGAATTATATTATAACTTAAAAAATGCTGTTATTCGTGCTTGCTTTGAAGCTATTGAGTGGAACCTAACCTATTAACTGGAAAATCATTTGATGAGATGGTTGATATTTTTACGACATTCTTCATTCAACATTTCTGTCCCCAAAGAGAAGAATTCCTCATGAAAATTTTCCATTTGGTTTTGGAAGAAAGCTTCACATAGACGTTACAAAGGGCATAGAAGCGATCAAAATTATTTGGATTTTTTCAATCTGAAAACCACATGTAAATTCCTTTCCAAATGGTGCTACACTGACTATATTACTGGAACCGAATCATGCATACAGTCAAATCATTTACATTTCTGGAAATATGTGAAGAAAAAAAAGATTTGAATAATACCTAGCGAAGTACATGTTACTGACAATCATGTCGACTCTGGTGAAGACATTGCCAATCTATTTGCTGAATACTTTGAATATTTAGTCGGATCCTTTCTTTATCAGACATATTCGATAAACTCTGTCATTTTGATCCAAAGAAGAAAAAGAAAAACAAAATTTATTGCCCAACAGTTAAATACAATACAAATAGAAGCTACTTAGTGCTAAAATAAATACATACATAGAACTCATGAGAGATAGATTTGTGTTTTGTACATTTGGAAAATCAAAAACAATGGACACACATATACGTGATTGAGTGAGAAAGAAAAAGAAAACAAATAAGAGCTGGCCTATTAGATATTATTTACAAATGAAGTGATGGTATCGCATTATTGGCCACGTTTATACCGTGCCTTGGTATTCAGACTAATGATTATATTCCAACCAAATTCTGTTAGTCAGTGTGGTATAAACTGTGCACTTGGTCAAGCTACTAGCTGGTTTGGTACCGAAATTTGTTGTGTACCAGACTATAATAAGTTGACTAAGATGGTGTAAACAGTATGATAAGTTTTACCAACCGCGACTGTAAATTTTGGTTTGAAAGATTGCTAAGCGTTCTGTTGTGGTTATCGCACTGGCTGAATGAATCGAATGGAAACAACAGCCATAAAAAAGAGAGAGACAGAGAGAGTTAGTGAAAAATATATTTTGTGATTCCTAACCTTAGTTTCCGCATCATTATCTCGGAAATTGTTTTATATATTTGTGGTAGTATTTTTTTATATAAAATTAGTTGCTTCAGTTCAGAACCTCCTAGGAAAAAAGGCCAAAGGTATTAATTGGACAGATAAATTATTTTTGGACATGAAAATTATATCAATTTTAGATGGCAAAAAATTTAAACACCTAGAAATTCACAAGAGCCTTGAAGAAGACATGTTGAGTAGGGGGCTTTACAAAAACTGCTGAACAAATGAAATTTAAAATGACTGAGTCTGAGCTCACTGACATCCAGACATTGTCATTGACAGATGACACATTTCCGAATTAGAAAGAGTTTCAAACCTTTCCCTTGGTTACATGACTAAATAAATACCAAACCAGAATCAAGTTGGTTAATCAATCATTTGACAAAACACGATGTAAATAAACGATTACTAAAACATTTGGTTTGCATTTGGTCACATACACTTGGTAAGGTTACCAAATTCACATACGGTATACACGTGGCCATTGACTGCAGTAAGTATTATAGTTTTCACACATCAGATTAACGGGAGATACTTTCCCAAGGTTGGATCTGGTAGAGACACTATAGAAAGTGATCTGTTTACGTGTATTATCATCAGGTACATTGAAATTAATCTGTCTTAGTAACGAGGGTGCATCAATTAAGTCATGCAAAATTTTATATATAATAATGATGCTCGATGATATTCTGCGTTGTTCTAGGAAGGACAAACCGAATCTTTGAAGTAATGTGGAATGATGGGTTCCTCTAGCTGGATACACGCCATCAGATCTGAATGCAAGAAACTTTAGAAAACGTCTTTGCACATTTCCCAAAGTGTCTTTATCTTATATCTTTAAACGAACAATTCTTATATATATATATATATATATATATATATATATATATATATATATATATATATATATGTATAAATATATAGATGAAGAGAAATTTGTTACGAATCCAAGAGAGTCCACCATCCGCCAACAGCTGTTTCATGGTTTCCCAATCATCGACGAATTCTTTCAAGTGTTCAGATGTTATTATAATTTTTTTTAATTTTTCAATTCATATTTAATAGTACAAAAAATATTTTATATTGCTCTCTCGATAGGTGCTGTACTCTGAATTTGATAGTATATTATGTATCAAGTGTTGTGAAAAGCATATTACGCACGAATGGAAAAATTACGCACGAAGCTGCGTAATTCCATGAGGGCGTAATTGCTTTACAAGACGCATTACGTACTATACTTTACCTACGACCATATACAGTATGCCAAAAAAGTCTGGACTACTTTTAATATTTTCATAATTATTAGGTATTGTGAATGATGCTTAAACACGTCGATTTTTTATTTTAGTTGTCGTTTTTTGTTGTTCGTTTCATGTATACAGAGATATCTAAAAACTAGTTATGACAGGGCACTTCATTTCTTTTTTAGTCTCCAGTCCATGAATCTACTGTAACAATTTTCGTAGCGTTCACGGGATTTACTTGTCAGTAAATCATTCGTTGCCATGCCGTTGGGAGGAGTTAAATTTTCGTTCTCACTATCACTTGACATATTGAAAATGTGGGTATTCTTTTTTAAACAGTATGTATCTTATAATTATTAACTAGAACTTATTTGTCTTTCGAAAAAGTTTGTTTGTATTATTTTGATTTTGACAGTTGCTATGACTAAGCTGTTGACGGGCGATTGCGCGATCATGACCTACTTGCGGAATTATTAAATGTTCCGCTTACTTTTACGTATAAATTTTAATATATTCAAACTGTGCGTATTGTTTACGAAAACTGTGCGATTTGTTTACCGTGCGTAATGAGCTATTTACTGAGGCTGTGTGTCGTGTGTTTTTGCCTATTTTCTACAGTGGTCGTAGGTAAAATTATAAATAATCGAGATAGAGTTCCTGTATTAGGGACTTTTCCATGGGAAATTTCCTCCTCTTCAAGAATCTTTATTATTTTCTCTATCATCAATAGTTTTTGTGCTATTGCCAAAAAACTTAGGCCATTTTTTTCGTCGGCGGAAAAATTGAAAAATACATCTTTCTCAGAATGACATCTCGAATCGAATGAGCCATTGCTCATACTTTTGATAGACTTGGAACGATTTTTCGCAGGAAACTCACTTCGACTAGACTAGTAGCGCTCTGAGTCGATATTCCCTCTCATAAAAGTATAAATATGATAATCTGCAGAAATTCAAGCATCACGGCTAGATACCTCTGTAGATGTTTCGTAAACATTGAGAAGAAATTCGTGTTAATCTAGAGCAAATTTTTACTATGAATGTATAGCATTATATTATATGGAGTTGTTGTTAGTAGGAACCATGGGCAGATTAGTTTCTCTATGGTAAGAGCTTTGTATCGAGATATAAGTAACGACCCATCTCACTAGATGATCCTGTATATAGTCTCAAAGTGCAATGTTTTGTGAAAAGCTCAAAACAAAATTAATAATATACGACTATATTGGAATAGGTTCATCTCTGCTCACATAATTTCATTGATATCGTGCCAAGAAAACGCGATATGAAATATTACCTTCCTCCATTCAAGTGATAACCTCAAAAGAGATCTATACAAGCATATTTCCACGTCTTATCACGTGCTATGCGAACATACTCTGAAAGTGATATTAAATAAGGGTACGTGATCAAATAGCGGTGACTGAATATTACAGCATACAGGAGTTGGATATTGGGTCTTCACACACCGCTAAGGAGACATATTCCTAAGCGATTCATTGCCGAATGCGATATATAACATATTAGCTTGACAACCTTTTGCACAATACAATGGATACGGTATACCTGGGTATACAAGGCAGTTCAAAATGAGCCTGATCGAGCAGTTATTCTAGCTATTTTTGAGATACAGGAACTGAAATAGGTGGGTTTTCTCTCCACTTCCTGTTATACTGGCGGTTGCCACTCAGTTCCTCATTTTTGAAGAGCTCCTTAGCCTAATTATGAAAAGTTATGATATATTCCGATTTGAAGTAGATGTCACGGTGAAGACTGCAGCACCTAGAACGATAGAAATAATTGATTTTGAATTGAGTAGAAATAAAATTATAGTTTAAAAAAATTGAAAAAACACGCTTATTTAGCAAGATGTACTGGAAAGTTAAAAATAATGAGTCGAAAATTAAAATTCTGTATTTCGTGTAATTTTTTTTGTGTATTTAATCAAAGCGCTTTTGGCCTACGGCCATCTTCAGTGCTTATCTGTCATGAGAATAAAAAATCATCTTGATTGAAGTACTTACCCCGACTGTCGAGCCGTTGCCCAAAACAATTTTCAAAAGTTTAAACAAAGTTGAAATAGACCAAAGTTATTACATTTTCATTAATTTGAACATTATGAATGTGATTCTCAGAACCAGGATCATACAACACATGTGAGAATAAGAATAATAATAGTAATAATTATATTCATTCTCAGAAGGGTATTACAGCGGTGAATAGAGAATATACCTCGAAGCAGTAGATCCTGCTTGTTTGTGGACGTATTCGACAGTGGTGTTTATATTACTAATCTTATAGAACTAAGCTAGGTTCATATTCACTTAATATATAAATTATAATAAATGTTTGTGGCGAATGCAGTGGAACCTTTGGAAAATAATTCCAGGAAAAGAAAAAGGATTTACTAAATAAAAGCTGAGTAAAATTATCAACTCTCAACTCGACATAAATTGAAATTACACTTATTTATCAAAAATCTATCAAAAATCATCTATCTCAGATTATGAAGAGGAATGAAATTATTCATCATTCTTGTGATTTATGCAATAAGACTTTCAAGTCATCTGAGGGTCTGAAAATTCACAAAGTGAAAACTCACAAAACTTCAGCATTACTAGAATGTTCTACCCACATATGTTCTCCATCTTGGAAAAGTTCCAATGAGCTTCAAGAATTCGACGATTTAATGCGCCATACATCGGAAAATGTTATTAATGATTCTTTTAATGAATATTCTTGTTTACAGGCAAAACTTCCGGGAAATCTTGGAGGTCTGGGGCTCCGTTTGGCTTCTTCACTTGCTTTACCTGTTTTTTTAGCTTCCATGAGTAGTAATTCCAGTCTTATCGGTTCTATTCTCCCTTCCACTTTTTCTGATATGTTTTTTGATGAAGCTGTTTCTCTTTGATTATTACAAACCAACTTGCTTTTGCCACCCGCTACGAGAAACATCCAGAAATCTTGGAACCTTCCATTTTTGAATATTTCCCCAAAAAAATTACTTGATTCCTCCAAGTCTGAATAAGAGTAAGCTGTTAGTATTAAATAATCCTGAGCTTAGCTGAATGCTTTACATGTGGTTTCTCTCGTAACCCTTTCAGATGACGAATCTTTTACGATATCTATTGAATTGTGACTGGGTTTAGATATTTGTATTCCTCATGAATGTATATGTGGTAGTGAAGTGAACCAAAAAGGAACTCATGGTTTGAGCTGTCATTATTATTGTCAAACAACAACTGCCTGTCCAAAATGGCTGCAATTTTGGTGAGTAGGTACCTTACAAAAGATGCGCGAACATATTCTCTAGCTATTGTTGACGAGTGCTGCCATATTAATGTTCAGGTCAGTACATTTTCAGACTACCCTCGTATTTATAGAAATACATTGATAATGGAAATGAATAACTCCTTTATAATATGTTTGCTAAATTCAAATCACTAGGGTCAATGCAATATATAAAATGGATTCGATTACCACAATTGTTTTTTTTGGAAAAATTTGAAAAATGTCGACACCTGTGGGATATTAATCATCGATATTTATTTTTAATTTCATTCTGTTTGTGTTCGTTTCTGGTTCACAGGATGTGCAAACAATTCACATTAATAACGAAACATGCAAGCATCTCGAAAATTGTACCATGAAATTCTTCCTCGACGGATTTTTATTGATGTTACTTAATCAGCCACTTAGGGTAAAGGAATATCCTCTTAGAATTTCCATTTTCTCGGAGATACCCCGGTGAACAGAGTACTTCATTCCTCTTTTGCTCACCCTAAGCATATTACAATTTGAAATTTTCATCAGATGAAACAGTGCTCAATTCGCCTGAAAAATTCAATGAATTATAAATTCGTTGTTCAACTTTACGGTGAATAACGAAACCAAAATGGAAACCATGGCAGAAAAATGAAACAAAATTTCACGTAGACATGAGATTGAATATTGAGGAAGGATATGAAACTGAAATGAAAAGGAATTCAGGTGGAAAAACGGCAAGACAAATATGGAACGATCAGAACATAGGACACGAAGCCTTCTTTAGGAAAATCGATACCGCTAATTTTGGCTGATCTATTTTTTGATGTGAAAATCAGGAATAAACAATTTATTCAGGTGTGAAAACATTTTTTTAATCACATTTCTGCTGTTGAAGGTAAAATCCTTCTTCAGTCATGAAACCGCGGCATGGATTATAATTTTATGTAGATATCCGAATAAAGAACAAAATGTGATTGTATTTTTGAGGTGTGAAGCCTAATATTTCAAAAGCATTTGAAAACATCACAAAAAAGGATGCATAGTGGGTAAAATATCTCTCAGAAAACAACTACTTTCCTGGCTAATACATTGGATCACATCTGATGAACGATCGTGTCCTATAAAGCATATTTTGATGATGCTGGTCACCAACTAGAGAACTATTAATCAATTATTATACCCTCATTAGTACAGGAAAGGTCTATGTAGACATGAATCCCACTTATGCATATATATTTTGAAGTGTTTGAGATTTAATGTATTGGTTTCTAGATTTTCTATACAATCTAATGGGGAAACGGAACTTGTGAGGAACTCTTCTATTGAAATGAAACTATAATACAATATCTGGGATTCATACTCCTATGATATCTCCTTTCTGGACTATTATTCCATCAGAAAATATATCAGAAATTCTGACAGGAATGTCTTGTTTTTTCCTAATGAGAGCTCGTGCAAGTTATAATTTGCTAGAGGATTCTTCACATGGCTGTACTATTCCAACGCAGCACCCAGGGTCTTCTTCTAATCGAGCCTCTACGATTTTCTCAGATGAACCATGTATTCCTACAATTTTGGCTATCCGCAGTTTCACAGAGCGCCCTCTTTCGACTGGTGCTCTTGAAATCAATTCGTCCGCACCAAATCTCATGGTGTTCTGCTCATCATTGAAGGAAAATCCATAGTCACGTAACAGATGAAAGTATGTGGCTGATAGTTTCTTACTAATGTCATCCTACCTACCCACCAACCAAACACTTATCAGATACCGTTGCGGACCAGGAAAACTGACGCACCAGTATCTATAGTACATATATAGTTCACCTTTCCTCTGATGGTTGAACTATCGGTTGTTCTTCTGATTCTGTTGACGTGGATGACCCTGAGGGCTTTGTTATCATTAGCAAGCATTCACCCTGATATGCTGGCTAATCTTAGTTTTCCTAGTACCTATCTGAGGACTCACTGGATGGTTCTGTCTTCTAAGCAACTAAGAATATTGAGGGGTCTTTGAGAGTAATGACCAACGTGGTGGTACCCTTACCCTACAATCTCTTTTGAAGTGTCCGCTCCTGCCACATCTAAAACAGTTTCTGCTTGATTGATTATTGGCATCTGCTTTATACTGTTACTTTGTGTCTCTACTGAGGGGGCTCTCCAATAGATACCGCTCTCAGTTTCGGCTTCTTGAAGTGTGTTAATCTTAGCTCGAATAGTAGATTATACCCAACGATTCAACTTGGCTTCTGAGAATCAATATGGGTTCATCAAATACACAATTGTACAACGCTTTGGATCGAAAGCGCCAGCCATTCACTAGAAACCATCGAGAACATCGGATTGGGGGGACAGGGGACAGTGCTCGGTGCAATTTTATTCATTCTATATGTTAACGCACTAATCGATCTTCCTATTCCTGCTGATATAAACCAGCACTGATGATGACACCAGTTACTTCTTCAAAGAGGCTCTGAAACAAAAAGTAACATCTTCATTCCTTCTTATTATGGAATACTTTCGTAGTCAACTACTCACTGTGAATTTGAAAGAAAAAACACATATATACCTTCCACCAGCTATGAATTAATTCTCCACAACTAGTCAAGTTAGTGAATAAGTGCGACAAACTTCAGGGGGTGATTCTGCACGAAAAAATAATGACAGTTTGCTATAACTTTTGTCCGCAAATGCTTCGTTTTCCGAGATACGGGGTGTTGAAGTTGTTCTTAAAAACTGATTAATTATTTATTGCTCTGAAACCAGTCGAGATATGCGAATGCAATTTAGTGAGTTTCAAGAGGTAGTTATTGCAAATTTTTTGACATGCAATTGAGAATTTTTCGTTCATCATTGGCGCGCATACAGGTAATGATCTCAATTTTTTTAAAGAAAAAAATGGTACGCCACTGAGATATTTCAAATTGAGAATTATTTTTGAATTCATCGTTCAATTTGTGACAAAAAATTTTCTCTTCTCTTTTTTTCGTATGGGGCGCCGTTTTTATGCAAAAAATAAAACATGAAAAATACGCGTTAATATTTTTCATATATTTAATACATTATCAAGAACTATCTAATACAATAACGTTAAACCAGAACAACAACAGAAAATAACACTAATAAATAAATAGGCGGAAAGCTACAACAAATATTCAAAATGACCTCCCTCAGACGTGATACAAGATTCAACTCTTCACCTCATTGATTGTCGTATTCGCGCAAATATTCCTGGTGTATTTCTTATTGTCTCACAGCCAGCTATAATTCGATTCCTCAGGTCTCCAACATTTTCGACGGGAGTGGAATAAACTAATGACTTAAGAAAACTCCAAATGCAAAAATCTACAGGATTTGAATCCGGAGATCGAGCAGGCCAATGTTCCGTACCTCCCCTACCTATCCAACGATTTGGATATACTGTATCTAAGTGATTACGTACAATAATGCTAAAATAGACTGGTGCACCATCATGCGTGAAACAGAAGTGTTGTCTCAGCTGTAAGCTGTAAGAGGAATTAAATTAAATGATTATCAAGTACCCCAAGCCATACATTTACTGAAAACTGATGCTGAAAATGAGCCTCAAAGATTCCATGTGGATTTTCCTCAACCCAGAGGTGATTGTTATGGAAATTTCGTATACACTGTCGTCCAAAATTAGCCTCGTCAGTAAACAAAACGCCATTTGAAAAATTAGGAATTTGAGCGATTTGATGAAGAATCCAATGGCAAAAAACTAGGCGCGGAAAAAAGTCTCTAGGTAGTAGAGCTTGCACACGTTGAATATGAAACGGATACAATTGCTGTTCTTTAAGAATTTTAAATACAGTGAAGTTGCTTACATTCAGTATGTTGGCAATTTTTCGAGTACTTGTTTCAGGTGACTCCGCAATTAACTCGAGAACTGCTTCTTCTAGTTGAACAGTTCGTACTTCTCGAGGGCGCCCGCAGTCAGCCGTTTGTTTCTTAAATGTAGCATTTTCGCGCAAACGTTGGTGAAGACGAGCAAATATTGTGTGATGGGGTACCCTGGATACAACTCAGCATACAATTACTTCGACCATAGACAAAATGCATGGCTGACAATTCCGCATTTGTATAATTTTCCATTCTTTACGATAAAACAAAAATTAATAACTTATTATCATTAATGTTATACCAAACTAAAAGCTTAAAAATGAAGAAACGCTAATTTGACATTTCGTTGAAATATTCGTATTTAACAGAATGTTGACAGTAGCCTACTAGCATCGCTACTAGATAATGTATTAAAGTAATGACAAATACGCGTTAAAATGTTTTATTTTTTGCATAAAAACGGCGCCCCATACGAAAAAAACGCAAAGGAGATTTTTTGTCGCAAATTGAACGGGGAATTAAAAAATTGAGATCATTACCCGTATGCGCGCCAATGATGAACATAAAATTCTTAATTGCATGTAAAAAAATGCGCAATAACTTCTTCTTGAAACTCACCAAATTTAATCTGCGTATCTCGACCGGTTTCAGAGCAATGAATAAATAGTCAGTTTTTAAGAAAAACTTTAACACCCCGTATCTCGGAAAAAGAAGCAACTGCGGACAAAAGTTATATAGCAAACTGTCATTATTTTTTCATGCAGAATCACCCCCTGAAGTTTGTCGCACTTATTCACTAACACCCTGTATATGAATGTTCATATTTCGGGTGATCAAATCCTCCAAAACAGTTAATTATCTGGGTATTACGCTTGACAGCAACTTGAAATGGAACACGCATATTAATAATCTCACAAAAAAACCAAGATATTTGGTATATACATTTGAATACTTGAAGAACATCCTTGGCCTTGAAAACCTCAAAATTGATCTATGATGCTTTAATACAAACACATTTGCCATATGATAATATCGCATGGGTAATAGAGTGAACCCTATTCTTACCTAAGCGATGGAACCGAACGATGGACAATATTTTACTCTATCTTCGAAAGACGAATACAGGAATGTTCCAACTACTTCTCGTGCACATCGCGTACTGTTTTCTGATTGGTTGCTAAGTAAGATCTTCCATTCACCATGGCGGCTCTAAGATGCCCCACGATCTCTGTGATTATGGTCCGATTCTATTCAAAAATGGTATGTGGGGGTTTTCAGGGTCGGAGATTATACATTTTTTATCAAAATTTATGAATTCAAAATTGCGGACGAGTTTTGTAATTATAGTCCGATTCGATTCCAAATTGGTATGTGGGGGTTTTCGGGGTCGAAGATTATGATATTATTTACAAAATTCATAAAATCAAAATGGCGGATGATGTCTGTGATTATGATCCGATTCTATTCAAAATTGGTATGTGGATGTTTTCGGGGTCGGAGATTATGAATTCATAAATTCAGGATGGCGGACGAGTTTTGTAATTATAGTCCGATTCTATTCAAAATTGGTATGTAGGGGTTTTTGGGGTCGGAGTTTATGAATTTATTACAAAATTCAATTGAAATGGCGGCTCCAAGATGGTGGACGAGTTTTGTGATTATGGACCGTTTCTATTCAAAATTGGTATGTCGTGGTTTTTGGGGTCCTAGATTATGAATTTAGTCGAAGATTATTGATTTTCTGTCAACAATCATGAATTGAAGATGGCAGTTCCAGGATGGCGGACGAGTTAATCTTCAGATGGTCTTCTCATTGAAGAAATAGATAGCTCAAAAATTACAGGTGAAGGGCCTCATAATAACGATGCTTTAACAAAAATGCATAGAAGGCGTACTTACTAAAAAGCACAAAATACTCCTTTTTAAAGACAAGCTTTTATTCAAATGCGCTAAAAAGAAAAAAATAATTGCTTTGGATGTGTGACGTAGGTTATTCCGTGAATCATAGATTCATCAGCTTGTCGCTTTTGTATTCGAACTGAAAACTTTGCGCGACAAGCTGTTGAACTATAACTCACGGAATATCCTACGTCAGACATCCAAAGCAATTAGTTTTTACTTTTCAGCGCATTTTAATAAAAGCTTGTCTTTAAAAAAGTTTTTTTTCAAATACATCTCTATTATATATTCAGTAATTTTAAGAACTAAAAACTATTGATGAGGGAAAATTTTAATACCTTCATTTACAAGTTCCAAAGACGAACGAACAAAACGAAGTGGAATAGAAAGACACAGTTACAAATAACTATTGGAAAAATATGATTGGATATGTAGTACCCTGTACAAACTCAGTTCATTACATATTTCGTTCAGCAAATATTTTCGAGTATACAATTGGAAATATATTCCAATAATCATATCGGTAAATGAAATGAGATACTCCTGCCCAGACACCTGCAGATACAGAATCGTTACAGAATTGTCTAGACTGATAAAACGATCAATGGGTTATTCATAACGATAAGTAGGACCACCCAAGGCAGAAAAAATATCATTTTTCTCGCCCGACTGAGAAACGCTGAGTTGGAAACTTTAAGATAACCAATTTTTGCGTGGGATTTATACAGATCGCCGTTGAAGGGATAATAAAATAAAAAACTACAAACGCCATTGCATTGAAGGCGGGGCTGTAAGAGAAAAATTGGGATTAAAAGGTGGGCCTAATTGAACGTTTTAAGAAACGAAGGGAGTAAATAAGAATTTTGGAGGCGGGCAAGGGAGTCGGTCAGGGTTCGCGAAATCGGACGGTCAAGTGGGCAATACGGGGAGACGGCGAAAACGCGTCGAGAGTTTAAGGCGAGGTTGCGTCGCGACGCCCTGGATTAAGGGTTAAGTATCGTTTCGGTGGTAATTAGTACACGCGTGTGTTTAGCGTAGAACCCGCTACGGAACGGAAAATAGTGACGGTGATCGTGCACTGGAAAACAATTCGTGAATTCAGGGATTTGATGAAGTTCTGGATTATCTGCCACTGGTAGGGAATAGCAGCTCAGCACACAGGGTAAGCGATTTGAAGCTGTATGTTAATGTAACTAACCACTTATAATCTCTGGGGAGGATTTCTTTTCAATTTTAAGTTTTGCAGTACGCTTTTTGTAAATGAGAATAATCGATACAGGGTACTCGTCTCTTTCCACTCCATTCTGTTAAATGAATACAAATGTGTTTTGGAGATAAATACTTCACATTTTGCTGAGCTCCAGGAATTGATATTTCGATCATATCTATGTGTTTTTTTTATATGTATTTTCACTAAAATATTTTGATACTATTGCCGTTTTTCTCTAATCAAGAATTTGTTTGTTATGTTTATTTTACCTTTTTCATTATATAGATATTTTTTTTAAGTTGCCTTTCATTTCTCTTACCTCAGAGAAGTCATAGTAAGATCTAAAAGACCTGCCTTCGCGCGCAGGCCGAACTGAGGGTGAAAGAAATGTATTTTTATTAAAAATACACTGCCCTGAACATCAATATAGTAGAACTACACAGGGCAGATGTAACAAATGGTGACAGTAGGTGGGATAATTTTTGACTTTTTTCTGAGGAAGAGATTAGTAGTTCTACTGTAGAAAGCTAGGAATAAATAACGTTAATTGAATTTATTTTCTTGGCCCTATCTCAGTTTATTTAGTCTGTTCATTTAGTGAGGCCCAAATGTGAATAAAGGAGTTTTTCATAAAGGTATAATTTCATTTGAAGAGTGTGCCGTGAAACGGTATATTTTTGTGAGTGGAAAGGAGCCCTGCGCAAATAATTTTTATCGGTTTTTTCGAAGTAGCTCGGAATAAGACATTGAAGAAATATCTCGAATTTTCTTGATAATTCGGTAAAAATCTTATTAGTTGAATAGATTTTACAAGTAGGTAGGACAAGAAAAAAAAAATGATGAAACATTTTTTTTTCACCCAAAATAGCCCTGTAAAGAAAATCAAATAATTATAGTTTTACCGACGGACTCTTACCGACGGAAGAAGTTCATCATTTCTAATTGAGTTTTGGCGCTTATTGCTGTTGTTTTTATCCTGGTTAGATTATTGAGTTAATATACAGGGAAATTCAGAGAAAAGGAACCTTTTGCTTCGGGTTTTAGAATCTCTGTTGGAATTAAAAGGAGTTTGATGATTTTTGTTAACATAGGAATAATAAAGTATATTAGGGTGATTTAGAACTGTTAGCTTGATATATTCAGTACTAACGGTGAATTTCATTTTTTTTTATAGATGTTATATCGGGAAAAGAAAATTCGGGAAACTTTTTCACATTCCAATTTTTTTTTACTAAAGTAAAAACAATTAGTTTTGAGTTTGATTATGGAAGTATTGCATCAAGTTGAAGAATTGCAAGTAATTTTTTTTCGAAAAGTCAATACAAAGAGCTACTTCGAATTATAGAGGTTTTTCAGAGAAAGAAAGGTAGGTGGAAGTTGCTTTCTTGCTAATAATTTAAAGTAAAATTATGGTTACTACTCCTCCCCAAACTACTAACACAACTACGTTGACGACGAGTACCAGCACCATTGGAGGCAATGTCCCGATTTCGACGACTGCACCTACAAGCTTGAGGGTGCCAGCCATGTATTCGCTAGGGATGGTAGCTACTACCTTAGATGATTTTTCTGGGAAAGACGCGGAAAGATATTTTGAAAAGTTAGAATTGCGTTCAAAATTAGACGGGTGGACAGAAGACGAAACTGTCAAATTACTCAAATTCAAACTTATCGGGGAAGCTTATAGCTATTTAAAATCGGATACAGGGTTGGACTCGCTCTCATATTACGATTTGAAAAATAAATTTTTGAAAAAATTCACTCCATCTAAGCTACCGGGAGAAAGTCAATGGAATCTCAGTCGATGTTTTCAAAGACTCGATGAAGAAGTATCTTCTTTTTGTACGCGGTTACGCATTATAGGTGCAAAGTTGCTACGGGAAGATTTGAGCGGAGCCACTCCAGAAGAAGAAGCAGGAATAAGGAAAAGAATAAGGAGCTTCTTTTGAATCAGTTCAAAATCGGGTTACGTAAGGACTTGATGAAAGAAACAGGAGTATTGCTGTTGAGGGAAGAAAATTTGGATTTGGAAAAGGCGGAAAATTTGGTGAAACTCCAAGAGACCACTCTCTTGATGATGCAAGGAAGAATGTCAAACATGAAGATTTCGACAGTGGAAACAGAGAGAGTTTGCTACACCTGTGGAAAACCAGGACATCTAGCTAGAGAATGTCGTAGGACAAAGAGCACGCAGCCCATGGGTTCGAATGTATGTTTTTCCTGCAACTACGAGGGGCACTGGGCACGAGACTGTCCTAGAAATGCACCAGAAGAACACAAACCTGGATCCCAAAATTTTGGTAGAAGATTCCAAGGGGCATCAGGGCCACCTTCACGGAATTGGGGACCACCTTCACAGAAATTGGGGACCACCTTCACGGAATTGGGGACCACCTCCACGAAATTGGGGACCACCGATGGCAAGAGCTCGAGAAACCAAGCTCGGGAACAAATGGGGCGTGAGGAGATGGGACCATCTTCAGGTGCTGTTCCAAAACGGAGACAGGAATCGAGATTTTCCGCATCAGGTTTTTCCCGGAATGAAGAGAACAAAAGGCAGTTAAACTAAGAAGGCCGATATCTTACTGCCAAGATGGAGGCCGACAACGAAAATGGGGGCAGAATAATTTTAGGATAGGCAACGACAGAATGTATGAACGTGATCAATTTACTATGACTATTCCGGAGGTAGCTTCTGAAGAAAATCAGGATATACCACATATAATCCAATTGAGAATAAACGAAGAGTTATGTCATTGTTTAGTGGATACAGGTGCGGCAGTGACACTCATACCGATTGGAATGGTTCAAAGACATAACATAAATACTTGGGACGCGGGCAAATACAAACTAACCAGTGTGACTGGACATTCCTGCGAACTTGGGGGACCGCCGTCATTTCAATAGGTCCTGAAGATGGGAAGTGGAACATAAATTGGACCGCCATAGTTTGTGACAATGAAACGTTGGGAAATGTTCGAGCGATACTTGGAAGGGATTTTCTTCATGCCAGTCAAGCCTGTATCAGCTACGAAAATGAACCATTTGTGAAATTGAAGGGAGAAATATTTCGATTTTTATGCCAGGAAGGACCTACTTGTGATAGTGGCTACCATGACAAGAATATTGGACATATCACCACTTCTTTAGGTGTGAACAGAAATTCAGAATATATTGAGTCAATGGAGTTTGTACGAAGACGTGAAATCTATACTTTACCAACGACATATCAAGGGGATGCCGAAAGAAACTTAACGCATGAAAGAAAACATTCACGGAGAAGCAATGGGTCTAGTGGAAAATTCTTTGAGGAACGTCACAAGAGTGATATCGAAGAATGGAAAATGGCTTCAAAAATAAAAAGTTTCTTTGGGAGTTCACGAAATGGAAAACCAACAGAAGAACTTCAGCATACAAATGATGTAAACCGCCAACCTAACCAGGAGTATGGAAAAGACTCGGCCGAAAGTATCGAAGGAAAAATTGAAGAAGTTGTAGTAACAGAAATTCAAACTGAAACAGGGAAAGAGGATGCCGGGGAACAAATAGAAGGAAAGGATAGTGTACCGGAACCCGTTGAACAGGAAATCCAGGAAAACAAGGACCTCGTGGAACCAAGTCTGGAAATGATATCAACCGAGAAACAACCAAGGGATCCAGAAGAAGTATTTCATGATATCACCTCAATCGACACTACAAAGAGCGCGGGTTGTTCCAGTGATCAAGAACAAAAATGGGAAACCGACATAGTCCTGGAAGAAGACATAATAATCCCCGCACGAACTGAGGCGCTAGTGAATGCAAAACTTAGCACAATAATAGAAGGAGAGCTAGTGGTCTGCGAACCAGTGGACATAGGAAATGGTTATGTACATGCAGCAAATTGTCTGATGGTAAATTCGACAAAGGCTTGGATACGGGTGGTGAACGTCTCTCAGAAAGAAGTTAAACTGATGAAGAAACATAAACTGGCTAAAGCTGTTTCCTGTGAGACTATGGAGGAAATAATGGTGACGACCAACAGAATGTTGGAAAAATTGAATTAGATGATGAAGAGTGGAGCAAAAGAGGATTCAGTCTGGAACACTTGGACGAGGATACGAGGGAGAAACTTATGGCACTCATTCGAGGATACCACGACTTATTTTTGGAAGATGATGTCGTACTAACCAGTGCCACTGAAGTTAAACATAGCATAACATTAGAACCAGGAGCCCAACCGATATGCAAAGCCCCTTACAGAATCCCCTATCATCAGCGGGAGGTCCTCCAAAAAGAAATTGATAGACTGCTGGATACTGCGGTTATCCGCCCATCAGTTAGTCCATGGTCAGCTCCTGTCGTGCTGGTTACAAAAAAATTGCCGAATGGAGAGGAGAAAGTGAGAATGTGCATCGACTATCGTGGACTCAATAACGTTACCAAGAAGGAATATTACCCATTGCCTAATATTTCGGACCTGATTCAGGGATATAACTCAGGAAGTGAAGCGCTGTTTTCGGTCATTGACGTAGCAGAGGCCTATCACCAAATCGACATGGAGGAAAAAGACATACCGCTTACAGGCTTCAGTACTTTTCAAGGCCACTACGAGTACCTGAAAATGCCATTTGGTTTAGTCAATGCTCCATCAACCTTTCAACGGTTCATGAATATCACGCTGGCTGGACTTACAGGAGAACTGTGTATGGTATATCTAGATGATATTATCATTTTCAACTCTGCGGGAAAAGAGGACCACATTGGAAAACTAGGGCAGGTTTTTGAACGACTCAGGGAAGCAAACGTGAAATTGAAACCGAAAAAATGTAGTTTCTTACTGAAGAAAGTGAAGTATTTGGGCCACATGATAACACAGAATGGGGTGCTTCCAGATCCAGAGAAGATAGAAGCAATACAGAAGTTTCCCATGCCAAAGAATGTTCGAGGAGTGAGATCATTCCTAGGATTGGTGAACTGGTATCGCAGATTCATACCCAACGCGGCAGACTTAATATCTCCTTTGACGAATCTGACCAAGAAAGACGTGAAATTTGAATTAACACCAACAGTTCTGGAAGCCATACAGAAGTTGAAGGATACACTAACATCAGAAATGGTTCTGATTTTCCCAGATTTCACACAGCCATTCATAGTTGCTACGGATGCATCTGGATCAGGAGTGGGGGTAGTACTCAGCCAGATCAGGGAAGGATATGAACGACCTATAGCCTATGCCAGCAGAAGTTTCAAGAAAGCGGAATTGAACTACTCCACCACAGAAAAGGAACTCCTTGGCGTAGTATTCGGAATCCAGACATTCAGGTGTTATCTTTATGGAAAAAAATTCACGGTAATTTCCGATCACAGGCCACTAAAATGGTTATTAACTTTGAAAGATCCAGCATCACGCCTCACGAGGTGGGCTCTAACACTGTCCGAATATGACTTTTCGGTAATCAAGAAAGGGAAGATTGCATGGAAACGCCGATGCTCTGAGTCGGATGTACAATAAAGATGACCACTTTATCGATGTTGAATATGAGGACTACGAAGAGTACAGAAAAAATCACCAGGTGCCTAAAATGAAAAAAATGACTATCAAACAAGGAAATCTATTTTCGGTTTCGGAAGAATGGGCACTGGCCCACTGCGTATCACAGGATCTCGCTATGGGGAAAGGAATCGCACTGCAGTTTAAAAATATATATGGATCAGTGGAAACCCTGCGGCAACAACAGAAAAATGTTGGAGAGGTAGCTGAATTGAACTTACCGGAAAGAAACATCTATTACCTAGTGACCAAAAGCTTATACTATGAAAAACCTTCATATAGGTATATGTGGAACGCTTTGAGGAACCTAAGAAACTGTTGTGAGAAAAACCAGGATACTTTATTAGCTATACCGAAAACATAACTCGAATATCGAACATGTGTAAAAAAAACTTTAATTTTTAATAATGGGAACGAGCAACGCTCAAGTTGGCTCAGGATAAGGATATTTTCTGCCAGGAAGTAATAAAACTGGTGAAGGAGGAAGACGCTCAGGAAGCTAGTTACTACTTGTCCAAGGATGGAATACTATATCGTGTTGAAAATGATGGCGATAAATTGATAGTCCCTAAAACTTTTATTCCGAAAGTGATGGAAGATTTTCATGATTCTCCGATGGCTGGACATCCGGGACAACAGAAAACATTAATGAGTCTGAAACGTAGATTTTTCTGGCCCAATATGCGCACCGATGTGATAAAGTATTGTACAAGTTGCGATGCATGTAATAGGAGAAAAACATCGCCTCATGTGAAGAAGGCTCCACTCAACGCTTCACTCCACCACGGAACCATGGGAGTTGACCTCGATGGATGTTGTGGGACCGCTAGTAACATCACTCAATGGAAATCGATATTTGCTTACGTTCCAAGACTATTTCACAAAAACGTTAAACATCGCCTCATGTGAAGAAGGCTCCATCGTAAGACATGGTTCGCCAAAGAAACTTCTCACTGACAGAGGAGCAAACTTCACCTCAACTCTGTTCAAAGAAGTATGTAAAGTATTGGGGATCGAAAAACTACAGACGGCTAGTTATGCTCCCACGACAAATGGGCAGATTGAAAGAATGCACCGAGTTCTCAAGGATATGCTGTCACACTACATCAGCGAGAACCAAAGAGATTGGGATAACTGGATACCCTTTGTATTAATGGCGTACCGAGGCAGTACACACAGTTCCACAGGTTACAGCCCTTATTTTTTACTCCACGGGAGAGACCAAGTACTCCCAATGGATAGTATGATAAGTTCGGGGAGAATAAGATACGATTACGATGACAACTACACATCGGAACTTCTCGAAAGGCTGAGGAGAGTTTACTCAGATGTGTACAAAAATACTGAGAAAGCGAAATCAGAAAGGGTGAAAAGGTACAACAAAAAGACAGAGGAACACAAATTCAATATGGGAGATCAGGTATACTTGAAAGATATGGCAGTCAAACGTGGACTATCGAAAAAGTTGGTTAGGAGTTGGATTGGACCATATAGAATTATTGAAATGATTGGCCCGGTGACTTGTAGAATAAGGAAATGTGGTGGAAGAGATGAACAAATAGTTCATGTGAACAGACTAAAAATATATACTGCTAGGACAGATGAGGAGCACCGGTGAATGAGAGAAGAAAGAAAAAAGAGGGAAAATAAGAAACAGTACACTGAACTGGAGTCCGAAGAAGAGGCAGAGGAAATTGGGAGATTCAACCCAATGATGGTTCCACAATACGTGAATGTGGCACCAGATGAAAATAGCAGTGGCCTGAGTAGCGAAGAAGAGGAAACTGATGTGCACTCAGAAAGTGAAGAAGAACAGCTGCTCGATGAACCAGCAACTCAGTTACGGAGGTCAAGTCGTTTTAGGCGGCCTCCTGACCATTGGGCCTATTAGATATCCAACATAAGGGATATATGAATGTCCATCAACGAACAAAATCTTTCAACGTTCTTCTCATTTCGGTATCTCATACTTCAGGGATCAGATATTTTTTTTCGAAAAAGAAAACTGTCAGAAAAAATCTTTTAACGTGGGTTCAGTGGGATATACGCTGGTACGGTGAATCTAATAATTTTTGGGTAATATATCAAATATTTTTTTGCATACCAAAGAAAAAAAAATTGTGAATGGGGTGAATTGACAATGTCCTTATATTCACTCCCCTTCCTTCTTTTTATGTTGATGTATGTATACACATATTAAAGTTAGCATAGGGGTATATCCTGGAGCCAAATTTAATAAGAAACAGTTTACGTTTACTATTTTTCAATTGAGATCTGGTAATAATTTGATCATGATTTTGTGATCGATTTTTTTATTAATGAGATTTTTGTAATAATTCGTTCATGATTTTGTAATTGTTTTTTTTTCAATTGAGATTTGGAAATGATTTGTTTATGATTTTGTGATTGATTTTTTTTATGAAATTTTTGTAATGATTTGTTCATGATTTTGTTACTGAATGAGGTTTTCGTGAGTTAATGATATATTTCAATTCATTGTCTAGGGGGTTTTGAACCGAACTGCGATAAAACTAAACGTAGTTGGAAGAAATATACATCATGAAATCAAGCAGTTATCCGGTCATCATCCTGGGAATAACCTTTTTTCTGGCCACCAGCTTCATCACCCAGGTGAAGTCTATGATAGCATATGATTGTGATGACAAAGACTCTGAAATATCGGCTATTTCGATTCGCGATGTCGCCGAGTGTCCCGAGATAAACACTGCTTACTATAGTGAATCGGGAACTGTTAAAGTTATTCAACGGGACGAAATATCTCTCCAGCACGTATGGACTTGTCTGATAGAAGTAACCCGTCTAATCTCCCATTGTGGCATGCATAGCCATAGTTCGGTTGTGGCCGGGGGTATCATGAACTATATTTATCGTGTTGGCGCAGAAGAATGTCGCAGCATACATCGTTACCGAACTCTGAAGATCTACCAACAAAATATTGGCGGAATAACAATGAATGGAACTACGACAGCATCTCTGACACTAGAGGGGGTAGTAGAGTCCGATGGAACGTGCGAAGGATCCACGTATCATGAAAATGGACAAGTTTGGAAGGACGTCGTTATTATTGCAACTATTAAAATTCAGGTAACGGATTACCTAGCCAAAATGAAATTGGATGAAAATGAAATAAGTTTGATAGGTGGCGTTGTTTGCCCATTCTTGAAAGGATACTGTTTTGACACAAATCTTGGAGAAACAACATGGAAAGGTCAGTCCTCTACGAACTTGCGAAGAAAAACTCAGCCTTCTCTATCACGGACAGGCTGAAAAGATCAAGAATCAGTTCACCACAGAACAAATAATCGTTGTTGAAGATAACACTAAAGTATTTGCCGTTACTTTAACTAAGAAAGTATATTTATGTCAATTGGAGATTTGGCAAACCGAACATCCTAGGATACTTGTCATAGAAGGAAAACAGAAAAACCATATATCTCCAAAGATTAATGTCCTACCACATAATGCCGATCTAATGGCCTATGTAAATAGCAAGTTTTTATATGTAGAACAAGCCTATACTCGCAAATTGGACCAATTATATACCGATACGGTTCATCGACGATGTCTTATACAGAGAGAAATTCTGCGGACCCGTCTTCTGATGGCGCCATTAGTGCCAAGTACCCTAAGCCAGCTTGTAAAAGAGAGTGGAGGTTATGTAGGGCGAGTATTAGGCGAAGTATTGTATATAATGAGATGCGTACCACGCACTGTCGCTATTCGCCGCACGGAAAAATGTTATAATGAGTTGCCGATAGTGGTAAACAATGCATCCAAATTTATGGCACCAGTGACAAGGATAATTCAACACATGGGAAGAAGTGGACTGTAATGGATTGATACCCCCCTTGTACCTTATAGATGACCAGTGGATGGGACTCAGCCCCTACCCCACTATAAAGAAGGCTCCCGAAGTGTTGTCACCGGAATCTAATCTGAAATTGACTTTTTTTTCCCCATCCAACCTGTCGGAACTTTGGGAATTTACACCCAGGAAGAAATAAGCAATCCTCAAAGGATTCTCACGTTTGGGAACGAGAGAAAAGCATTCGAAAATATCATCGCTAGACGAGTGGCTGGACTAGAAACAACTGGTCGAGGGTTCTCCACAGTGAATCTCTTCAATACCGAAGAAATGAAGGAACTGGCTCACAACACTATACGCCAGGTCTGGGGATGGTTTACTGACTTAGGACTTTTCATGAGTGGATTGATGGGATTCTTTCTATGCCATCTTCAGAATTATAAAATATGGGATAGGAGTAATACTGAATGGGATCCAGCTTTATCAGACTCTGGGATGTGGAGTTATGATACTAGCCAGCTTGTGGAACAATCTCACCATGTGGGTGACTCATCGACATCACCAAAAAGTAGGGAAAGCGAAAACCGACCCCGTAGTGGACCAACCTACTCAGCTGAATGAAGTGACAACCCAACGTATTTATCCAAATCTATCGCACTGGACTGAGCAGCAAGACAGCGAAGGTGCTAAGGACATTTTTTCCGGGAAGGGTGAAAAGTGAACATTCTTCGTATTTCTGTAAATTTGGACTATTTCGATCAAATGTCGAAGACAACACTGACTCTGTAACGTGCGTGGCCAAATAATAAAATGAACTGATCAAAACTTACTACTGAAGCCGCGTTGTGTCGGACATTGAAAAAAAGTAATGACAATAATATTAATCAATTGAAGAACCCGTCATTATGAGATGAGTGAGGCGTAAGCGGAAGTCCTGGGATCAACAGAAGGCCCCTTCCGAAGGTTATTCCCTCATCAAGAGACCACTTCAAACATCAGGCATCAAAGTTTTCGCGTGTGCAATGCCGTGTGGAAGGGAACGCGAAAAAAAAAATGTTCGAACCGGAAATCAAATTGTATACGGGGTAGATATGAGTTGCAAAGTATCGATATTATGTATGCATGGTAGATTAAGATGATTTTTTGTTTGTTAATTAGATAAAAGTTGTGGCACCGTGTGCACAAAACTTTTTCATTGGGGGGAGTGATGTAGTACCCTGTACAAACTCAGTTCATTACATATTTCGTTCAGCAAATATTTTCGAGTATACAATTGGAAATATATTCCAATAATCATATCGGTAAATGAAATGAGATACTCCTGCCCAGACACCTGCAGATACAGAATCGTTACAGAATTGTCTAGACTGATAAAACGATCAATGGGTTATTCATAACGATAAGTAGGACCACCCAAGGCAGAAAAAATATCATTTTTCGCCCGACTGAGAAACGCTGAGTTGGAAACTTTAAGATAACCAATTTTTGCGTGGGATTTATACAGATCGCCGTTGAAGGGATAATAAAATAAAAAACTACAAACGCCATTGCATTGAAGGCGGGGCTGTAAGAGAAAAATTGGGATTAAAAGGTGGGCCTAATTGAACGTTTTAAGAAACGAAGGGAGTAAATAAAATTTTGGAGGCGGGCAAGGGAGTCGGTCAGGGTTCGCGAAATCGGACGGTCAAGTGGGCAATACGGGGAGAAGGCGAAAACGCGTCGAGAGTTTAAGGCGAGGTTGCGTCGCGACGCCCTGGATTAAGGGTTAAGTATCGTTTCGGTGGTAATTAGTACACGCGTGTGTTTAGCGTAGAACCCGCTACGGAACGGAAAATAGTGACGGTGATCGTGCACTGGAAAACAATTCGTGAATTCAGGGATTTGATGAAGTTCTGGATTATCTGCCACTGGTAGGGAATAGCAGCTCAGCACACAGGGTAAGCGATTTGAAGCTGTATGTTAATGTAACTAACCACTTATAATCTCTGGGGAGGATTTCTTTTCAATTTTAAGTTTTGCAGTACGCTTTTTGTAAATGAGAATAATCGATACAGGGTACTCGTCTCTTTCCACTCCATTCTGTTAAATGAATACAAATGTGTTTTGGAGATAAATACTTCACATTTTGCTGAGCTCCAGGAATTGATATTTCGATCATATCTATGTGTTTTTTTTTATATGTATTTTCACTAAAATATTTTGATACTATTGCCGTTTTTCTCTAATCAAGAATTTGTTTGTTATGTTTATTTTACCTTTTTCATTATATAGATATTTTTTTTAAGTTGCCTTTCATTTCTCTTACCTCAGAGAAGTCATAGTAAGATCTAAAAGACCTGCCTTCGCGCGCAGGCCGAACTGATGTCTTTTTGGACTACGAGGGTGAAAGAAATGTATTTTTATTAAAAATACACTGCCCTGAACATCAATATAGTAGAACTACACAGGGCAGATGTAACAGATACAAAGAAAGAAGAGCAGACCAATTGGTTGTCTCATTTCTGACTGCATTTAAAAGTTTCCTCAATTCGACCTGTCTATTTTTTCGTGCCTTTCGTATCGTACATGTCATAACTTTTTAGTGTATTTATTGACTGGTGAATATGACTCCTGAGAAGTCCCACGTAAATTTATTCCGGATCAAGGCAAAAGTTTCGGAATTACAGAAACGAACTGTCTCATTTAGTTCGGAAGTCATTACTCGGGCGAGCTGTGTTTCTCTCTAGAAATGACCCAAGTGTACCCCTACAGGAAAAAACATTTTGAAGCATTTTTCTGAATTATGCTCACTATATCTTTTACTCTGGTTCACAATATACAGGATGCTACAACAGCGCTCCTATCTTCCATAGCGCCCAAACGGCAGAACTAAAAAAAATAAGTGCATTTTTTCATTTGCAATGAAACGTTTTCCTGTAGTTGGGAAAAAGTTGTACCTATAATGGAATTTGAAAAATACCTTTAAGAATGCGGGTTCTCTTAGAGACATTCATAACTTGCATGGGATCGGAAATGCAGACAGAAGATTTTGTCAGAGAATCACGAAAATATTTTCACTTACCGGAGTCACTGACTTTGAAGTCCCAGGACCATCTTTAGATTGGGAGAAATCTGGATCCTGATAGCATTTGCAATGAGTTTAGACTCTCTGGCAAACTTATACTCTTTTCAGAAATCCAAATGTATTCTTAGTTACCTTTTCAGAGAGGGTTCCATAATGATAAAAAATAAACAAAGATTTTGTTTGTTATTAAAAATGACTTTTTCTTATTCTGAATGATGATATTCAAGATTACAAGGACTTCAAAAGCTAGCTTCTTATCTATGCAAAATGAAATTGTGGTTCGAAATTACTAAAACAGGAGATAATATTGAAAAAGTATCACTCTCATGCCTCTCTCCTGACTGATGACTAGAACGAACTGTTCTTCTTTCTCTGAAACCTATTGAAACCTCTCTTAATGTCTGTTTCGTGCTTAAATTTAGAAACTGATTCGACGAAGGTTATAGTCTTGGGGCTAACGTATGAATCGAGGTCTTATTCAAATGAGATAATTTTTTTATATATAGGGAGTATTTACATTAATCATTATGATTTTTAGTGGCCCATTTGGCTAGACGATGGCCGAAAAACCCAGGATAAACCCTATCATACTACTTCCTCTCAACTATCTTAACTAATATAACATTGATCACTTATCCTATATGTGTCGATACAGAAAATCCTTCGTAACAATCATATTTCATTCACATACATTTCCGAATAGATTCAATACCTATTTCCTTCTTAAAATTGCATGTTGCTTCCTGATTATATCTTTGTCCCCTTTTCTGCAGCGGGACCATTTGAAACAAACAAATATATATTTCTGTTAACTGTGATTATTGGCAAATTTTAGAGGGAAAGAATTTGTGTTCAAATAGACAATTATTTTTTGGTGGGGTGGAAACGCGTCATGCGTACTGGCCGCTCGGTATTCATCGCGAGCCAGTAGTGCCGGCTAAAACCACCCCGTGTCCTCTCCTGTACCCGGGACTGTCCAAATGATATTATATCAGGTACAGGCGGCTTCTTTCCAGTGGAACGAGACTTCTGATCGTTTCAATGAAAACATCCCAGGCTAGTTCACTTCCCAATTTTAGGGGGAGGGCAGTTTCTTGCCTTTTTTGTTGCTGAGCTTTTCTGATAGTATTTCACCTGGCGTTCTCCCTCCCTTGCCTCTGGTTTTCCCGTTTCTCCTACATTTTTGTCCTCATAACCTGGCGCAGGAAAGCTGCGCCACGTTTCGCGGCCCGATATCTTATTCGCTATGAGATTTTCTGGGGTTATCCTTGTATTCCAGCGTGTTTCCAAGTAAGTTGTGTCCATCTATGGCAATGGAAAATAGTGTTAGCTGGGTCATCCCTTTCTCCGCAATATATACAGTGTTGGTCATCAGTGGATTCATTGATCTTGTGAGTATAGATGTAGAAGCTGCCGTGCCCGCTGAGTGCCTGGGTAATATAGTAGTCCACAACTTTCAAGGGATAATGGACAAAATTTTACTCTATCTTCAATAGACGAATACAGGAATGTTACAATTACTTCTCGTGCACATCGCGTACTGTTTTCTGATTGGTTGCTAAGTAAGATCTTCCATTCAGCATGGCGGCTCTAACCTATTGGAACCTCTCTCAATGTCTGTTTTGCGCTTAAATTTAGAAACTGATCGGACGAAGGTTATAGTCTTGGGGCTAACGTATGAATCGAGGTCTTATTTAAAGGAGATATTTTTTTTTTATATATAGGGAGTATTAACATTAATCTTGGGTTCATTATGATTTTTAGTGGCCCTTTTGACTAGACGATGGCTGAAGAACCCAGGATAAACTCTATCATACTACTTCCTCTCAACTATCTTAACTAATACATGGTGGGGCACCCCATACGACACGGTCCCTGTAAACCAAACCATTAATTTTTTCGGAAATTTCTCCACTTCAGTATATACATATTGATTAAGGCTGCAAAAGAAAATTATTTTGGAGTCTACAGGGTGGCTAAAAAAACTGTGACATATCAAAGTTGTGTTTTTTTGAAAGGAACACCCTGTATTTCGTTACACTTTTGAATAGGTCAGGAAAAATAATATGATTTCATTTGAGATACTATGTACCTAACTATAACCGTTCTCGAGTTATTGATTTTTTTATGAAAATGCTAAGTACAATTGGAAACTAAATAACATCGAAATGTATAGAAATCATCCTTTCGAATTCTGACCAAACATAAAAGAGGTTTTGGGCTATTGATTTCGATAAAACCCGTTTCTCAATATTATACAGAATGTTAAAATCATTGTCACTTTTTTATAATTTAGGACAAAGAACACCCTGCATTTTTTTGGACTGAACAATATAACATGCAATTATCTTTCATTTCATATTGGGGTTCCCTATACCTAACCTAAATAGTTTTTCAGATATTGGCTTTTTCAAATAGTAGTTCTTATTTCAATGCATTCTTTGAATCAAGGTAGCTTTGAAACGACATTTATTTGATTTGCTCACATAATTCTCATTGACAGTTGTTATACTCCACTTCATCGGAAATATTTACTGTTCACTAAAATGAAGTTATCATTTACATTCATATTCTGACAGTAGTTCATTAAACAGACTATACAATTTTTTTTATTACTCAACTGAAACAACAACAAAACATGGAACACAAATGTATTTGATTCAAAGTAGGTGCTCGAAATGACGACCATCCTGTTGAATACAAAGAGCCACTCTCTCTATGAAAGACTTCTTAACATTTAATAACATTTGAGGCGTCACTCTTCAAAAAGCAGCCCTTATTATCTCCTTCATATTTTTCAGTGTGGTTGGAGGAGTGTCGTAAACCTCATTCTTCAAGTATCCCCATAGGAAAAAATCGAGGCAACTCAAATCTGGTGATCTCGCTGGCCAATTTTGTGGTCCTCCCCTACCAATCCATTTATTCGGAAAGCACATATTCAAAAACTGTCTGACACTGAATTTGAAATGTGCCGGAGCTCCATCCAATTATAACCACATCCGTTAATAATAATAATAATAATAATCATTTATTTTCCATAAGATAATTTACAAAATTATAAAGGAATAGTCAAGTTGATGAAGACAAAAGTATCAAGAGAAAAATTCTCCCACACTATAAACACATTTTTCTTGTAAAATGGATCTAAGTCTACTTTTAAACACAGGAATATTATTACTGTTTTTGATCAAATCTGGTGAATGATTGAACATTTTAGGGCCAAGATAGTTTGGGGAGTCGGAAGTTATTTTGAATCTTGTGTATGGAACATGTAACAATTCTCGGTTCCTTGTGTTCAAATTATGAATATTGACATTCAGTAAAAAATTGTTTTTGTTCTGGAATACATCTACACATATTTCATATATGAGAATACAAGGCAATGGCAGAATATGGTATTGGATAAATATTGCTCTACATGAGAACGTGTTTTCCACCCTAGCTATACTTCGAACAATACGTTTCTGTGCAATAAACACATTTTTAGACATTGAAGAGAGGCCCCAGAGACTCACGCGTACCTCAGTCTAGAGTCCACCTGAGCATGGTACAAACTTAGCAATTGATCATTTCCAGTACAAAACGTAGATTCATAAAGAGGTATATCAAGGAGTTCAATTTTGAAATTAGTTGTTTACAGTGAGCTTTCCAGTCCAGAAACTGATCGAAATGAACACCTAAAAATTTTATAGGATCATGGCTGTTCTCGAAGGTGTAATCTTTAAAATCAAACTATAGTCGAGGAATGATGTTTTGGCGATGGTGAAATTGAATAATTTGGGTTTTATTGGCATTGAAAAAATAGATCATTGTTATTGAAATATTCGGATGCTAAGGCAATTGAATTGCTACATTCCTCAACCATGGAATGGGAGCCAGAAGCTGACACAATCAAAGAGAAATCATCTGCATAGGCAGTGTGGTTTTTTCTCCCAGAACAGTTTCGATTTGGTTCACGTATAATATAAATAAAATGGGACCCAAAATAGATCCTTGTGGGACACCCATATTGATAGAAACTGACTCTGAGTCAATCTTTGATGTTCTTTCGTTGTTACAATACTGTAAGGAGACATATTGTTCCCGATTTTTCAAGAAAGAAGAGATCCAATTCAAGGAGACTCCTCTAAAACCATAATTCTCGAGAGTTGACAGGTGTTTGGTGTGATTGACACAGTCGAATGCCCTGCTCAAATCGCAAAATATTGCAGCAGGACATTCGCCTGCCTCAATCGAATCAATTATTGAATTAAACAATGATACTAGAGCCGTAGTGGTAGATTTCTTTGTCCGAAATACATGTTGATTTTTACTCAGGATGTCATTTCCATCAGTAAAATTCATGAGTCTATCCAGAAAGGCGTATTCAAATATCATAGAAAGGGAGTACGGGACAGTTACTGGCCTGTAATTGATCATTAACTTCGGATCATTTTTTTTATATATCGGAACAACCTTACCTTTTTTAATGATCTTAGAAAAGTGACCCTCAGAGAAGGAGAGGTTAATTAGATTCGTTAGGGGGTTGATTATTGTATGTAGGATTTTCTTCACTAGAAACAATGGGACATCGTCAGGATAAGAGGATTTTTTGTTTTTTAATCTTCTATTTAACAAGCTTAATAATTCTTGTGCAGTATAAGGGAGAAGATATAGGGTGTGCAAAATGAAGTTATTATTGAAAAATGATCTCTTCGATATACTACTGCGATCTATATTTCTTATTATCTCACCAGGTTCGTCCAAAAAGAATCTATTGAGCTCAGATGCGATGACTTGGGGATCTTCAATTAGTGTACCATTTTTGTCAATACCTATGTATGTAATGTATGTTTTGGTTCGTTTTCCATATTAGTTAGTTTAGAAACGACATCCCCTGATGCTTTCGATTTATTATCGGATTTGGAGATTTTATTTTGATAGTATTCTTTCTTAATTATAGTTGTTGAGAAATGTGATCTTTTTTAGCCTCTTTATATGTATCGTTCAAAGAAGGGTCTATTTTATTTAATCGGGCCAATTCTTTGAGAGATGAGCTTGATGCAATAACAGATCCATTTCTTGTTGTTCTTATTGTTATAATATTTTCTTTTGGGAAAGCTAGTATCAAAATAGAACATAACTGTCTCGTAAAAGTATTCAAAGGCCTCATCGCACTGATGAATTTCAGTAAGAGATGACCAGTTCTCATTCATTAGAGCATTCTCGGAATTTTTTATATTAGATTCACTATAACTTCGTCTAACACGGCTATGATTGTTAGGTGACTCACCATCTTTGGAAAACATATCTAGTTCAAGTAATATACTCCTGTGGTCGGAGAACGAGTTGTCCTCGACACAACATATGCCAGTATTATTAAAATTTAAAAAGATTTGATCAATTATTGTGCATGTATCTTTTGTGACTCTAGTAGGCCATTCAACAATTGGTTTACAGTTAAAATTCAACATAACATTACATAAATCCTTAAAATTATAATTCTCAAAAACATCGAAATTAAAATCTCCACAGATAATACATTTGACATTGGGTGTATATAGATGATTCGCAACAGCTGTAAAATGATCCATGAAAAGTTCAGCATCTCCGCATGGAGATCGATAACAGTTAAGTATAATATTCAGATAACCCTTACTTTTGAAGCTCAATGCACATATTTCAAAAAGTTGCTGAATACAGAATTTACTAAAATTAATATAGTTCACATTGATACCTTTTTTGGCCCATGACATTTTCGTTCTGGAAAAGTGGCTAACCAGGTCGTAACCATCAATTATCACATTCTTTAGAGAATCTTCTTCAAGGCCATGTTCAACAATGCACAAAAAGTTCATGTCATTATAACCGCATATGTCCGTATGTATGCAGTTTATTTTACCACCATTGAGAGTGTTCACATTAACAAGTAATAGATTAGGCTTAATTACTGTTACTTCGGAGGATCGGTTCTGTTGCGCAGCTGGAAAAAACGCTTATACAGGCTCCTGACGGCCATATACTAGGGGTCATTGCTAATTTGAAATTTCTTTCATAAATGGTGACTTTACAGTATCAGAAAGTATTTATCTTAGGTATGGTGGTTTCATGAGAGCGTAAAGAATAGCTTGCTATATGTTGAAAGAGCATTACAATTTCTCCTTGACTCGCTCGAGGAAGGGATATCGACGTCACGACAAGAAATGAGTCGATTCGCTGTGCGCTGTGTGGCATTGCCACGTGGTCAGTTAATGTGTCGGGTGGGGTAACAGGAGGGGCGCACAGCAGTGCGTCTCTCTTGTTTATGTGGTATTATCATATCATTGCGTTCCTTGTTGCTCGTGTAGATTTCTGTCCGTACCCCAGATAAATGTTTTCCGATACTGTATATGATGTGTAAATGTATGGAAATTTAGAAACAATTTGTTCACACTTTGCCTCTGGGAAGTTTTCTTGAATTCTCTTCTTAAAGTCATCACATTTGGTTTTCGGATCTATTCTATAAACATGTAATACACTGTATTTTGGAACACCTTTGATGGAGTCTGAGTCATTATTACCTACAATTACATTTCTTCTGCGTTTTCTACTCTTGACTTTCTGCCATTCCTTTTCATAATTAATTACTGGTGGAATATTGCCTTTTGTTAAGTTTATGTAATTGTCCAATTAATTTCGCACTTCAGCTTGTAACACTGCAGATGATACACCCTGTTTAGATATCAGCTGTTTGGAATTCCCTTCATGTTCAATTGCGACTTTTTTATCGTTTGTGTTTGAGATCGGCTTGTTTACTGTTTTTCGTAGATTAAATTGGTCCGGGACAGTATTAATTTTTGTTTTTGCACCGTTTGAGGAAGTGCTTGTGCTTGGTTTGACCGAATCACTACAAGATGGAACTAATGGCATTAAATTTTCAACATTAAGTTGTTTAAACCCTTATTACACTATGCCTTTTTCGTGCCTATTTTTGTGCTTATTTTCATGGCTATTTGTTGGCTGAATTTCCCCAAATAACTGGCACTATTACACCGTGCCTTTTTGATGATTGTTTCAGGCGCTAATTTCAGAGCTGCAAACCTAAGGAAAATTGACATTTACCTTAAATGATTAAGTAATTTAGTATACCTGGACTATTTGTTTCAACTTTTGCTTTACCTGGCACACGATTTTTTCTTCTTTTCTGTCACACTGAACAAAACGAAAACTATGTGATTAATTTCATCTATTTGTTGGTTAGTGTGTTGGCAAACTTGACATTCCACAAACGTCCTTGAAATCCCCTCGATTCAGGCGGAAAAAATAGAACCAGTCCTATTTATTTTCACGCCTGAAACAATCAACAAAATAGCCACGCGCGCATGCGTATTTGTTTAAAATTTCAGCCACGGGCAGTCAGGCAGACAAATAGGCACGAAAAAGGCATAGTGTAATAAGGGTTTTATGAAGATATATTAATTCTTCTTGTTCTTGGGTTCTCTTTTCGAGATGCATCGATAGTTTCTGAAGCGTTTCCAGTTGGAATTTCAAAGACGTTACTCCATGTTTCAGTTCGATACACCGGATATATTCAGAGGTTATGTTCACATGTGAGTCATGGATCGATCCACGGTTAAGTCCTTCTTGTATGTTTGAGGTAAGCCTTGATAACACTTCATTATTTATATTCACTGGTAGCTTCTGCACTGTAATTAAGTCAATTAATTCACTTTTTTTTAGTTTATTCAGTTCTGTGACTAACACACTAACGTCTCGAGACGCCATTTTGAACTCTGTCTGATATTTAGCGGGACATTCTCCAGATCATCTCTTAAAAATTGTAAAAAAATTTGACCATTCAAGTTTCCATAAAAAAAGTATGGTCCTATAATTTGTGTACCTATAATTCCTCCCCACACGTTAACAGACCATCTATTCTGGTGATCCAGAGTGCGGAAAAAATGAGGATTCACATCACTATAATAATGGAAGTTGTGTCTGTTCACTAAGCCAATGTTATGAAAAGTAGATTCATCAGAAAATTAAATGGAATCCAAAAAATTTTCATCCTCACTAAACATGTCCAGAACCCATAGACAAAATTCGATTCGTCGATGGAAGTCTATTTCATATTATTCCTGGTGCATCTGAATACGGTACGGGTGAAATTTGTATTTTTTTATTACCCAAGAAATGCTCCGTCTGCTTATCCCTGTATCTTTCTCGATCTAACTTTGACTCGTATGAGGGTTTTCTATGATGGATCCCATAATAAGAAATTCATTTTCCTAATTTCCAATGATAGGTTCTGGTCTATATTTGCCTTTTCATAAGCTACACTTGCAGTCCTACGAAATTGATGTAGCAATCGTTTGAAAACCAACTTGTTTGGATGATTCCGGTCTGGATATTTTTGGGCATACACCCTCGATGCCAAAAGGCAATTCTCTAAACACTCACCAATCGCTAAAATCATATCTATCCGCTCTTGAATGGAATAAGTTTTCATTTTCGACGCTAATAATTCAGTGAATGTTGAAAAGGGAAACATTCTCAATTGAATATTAATAGAAAGATGATTCCATATCTGATTTTATGAACATCCTGTTTATATTTTCAACAAATCAATTCAGTGAATATTTTGAATAACGTAAAACACAATAACTGTCAATAAGAATTATTTCAACAAGTTGAATAAATGTCGTTTCAAAGCTATCTTGATTCAAAGAATGCATTGAAATAAGAACTACTATTTGAAAAAGCCAATATCTGAAAAACTATTTAGGTTAGGTATAGGGAACCCCAATATGAAATGAAAGATAATTGAATTTTATATTGTTCAGACCAAAAAAACACAGAATGTTCTATTTGAAATTACAAAGTTATCTTTGTCCGAAATTATAAAAAAGTAACAATGATTTTTGAACATTCTGTATAATATTGAGAAACGGGTTTTATCGAAATATTTTATGCATTTATACATTTCGATGTTATTTAGTTTCCAATTGTACCTAGCATTTTCATAAAAAAATCAATAACTCGAGAACGGTTATAGTTAGATACATAGTACCTTATATGAAATCATATTATTTTTTCCTGACCTATTCAAAAGTATAACAAAATAAATACACACTTTTTTGAGCCACCCTGTAGACTCCAAAATAATTTTCTTTTGCAGCCTCAATCAATATACTATAAATGAAATGGAGAAATTCCCGAAAAAATTAAAGGTTTGGTTTACAGGGACCGTGTCGTATGGGGTGCCCCACCCTGTATAACATTGATCACTTATCCTATATGAGCCGATACAGAAAATCCTTCGTAACAATCATATTTCATTCACATACATTTCCGAATAGATTCAATACCTATTTCCTTCTTAAAATTTCATTTGAAACAAACAAATATATATTTCTGTTAACTGTTATTATTAGCGAATTTTGGAGTGAAATGATTTGTGTTTACATAGTCAACATTTTTTTTTGGCGGGGTGGAAATGCGTCATGGGCACTGGCCGCTCGCTATCCATCGCGAGCCAGTAGTGCCGGGCTCTTACCGGCTAAAACCACCCCGTGCCCTCTCCTGTACCCGGGACTGTCCAAAGGATACAGGGTACAGGCGGCATTTTTCCAGGGGGATGAGACTGCTGATCGTTTCAATGAAAACATCCCAGGAGAGTTCACTTCCCACTTTTAGAGGGAGGGCAGTTTCTTGACTTTTTTGTTGCTGAAGTACCTTCTCCACCCACCCAAAAAATGTGCAGTCATAGAATTTTTTAGACTTTCTTAGCAAGGGTAATGCCGAAAAAGAGGTAACGTGAAAATGAAACTACACCAAAAAGAGACGCACAGAGAGCTAAATGAGTGAGATAATGAGATAGAACAAGTTATACACACTATTATTCCTTATGATCGCTTTCCTTTTTATGCGGTGCATCGTACCCCCACTCTGTCATCTATGGGTCTAGTACAGTTTATAGCTAAAGAAGCAGTTAGCTCACTTGGCCCAAATGCATGTTCCAAGGTAACATCCACTCCAGGGAAAGAATTCAGGATGCGCAGAGGACTGTACGCGATTATCGCTCTTCGAAGTATCCGGAAAATGTCAGTATTAATAACACAGTAACACGCGGTTTGCGCGAGGGATAAAAATCAGAGTTGCGCAGTGTACAAACGGGAACATAAAGATCAAAGTGCCGACGCCAAGTGAGCGAACTGATTCTTTAGCTATAAACTGTGGTCTAGTCCTATACCGCATAAATATAATAAACACTACATGAAATATGCCAGTTGAATGACACCCCTATAGCACGTGAACACCTACCATTTGTATATGAACAAAATGTCATGACGTTGCGGAAGTCATTTCCTTTCTATATACATTAGATGGAGTACATAATAGATTGAGCTTGCCGTTGATGCATTTCATGACCGAAACCGGGACAGGAAATGGTAAAAAGAGAACTGTATCGGCTTAGAATTTGTTTTTTGTTTGCTCGCTCTCGCGTATTGTTTATTGACAGTTTCTGTGGAGATTCGCCAGCTATCTTAACTCTGATGTTTCTTCGTTTTGATGAACATTGGGTATTTATTTAGAGTTAAGCTGGATTTATAGTTAGACGGACTGTAACGTAGACGCACTGTATACGTAACAAACGGACTGTAAAATATTATTGAATTTATAAATCGACGGAACGGAATTTTTGCGCATGGGTAGAAGTGATAGTGATATTCAACATAACCTACACATTATACGAATCATAAACAGCCTGTGTTGGTTTGGATTTGTATTATATTCTTAATATTTATCTATGCTTCGTTTTCTGTGTCACAATGGATTATGAAATACATGAAGGTATGCTTCTTGGTGCCGTGGGACTGTTGTTGTGTGCAGTAGCATTGGAAAAGTGTCGACAAACTCGAAGAACAATAATTATGCGACTGAGACGTTACAAAACAAGACCCATAAACCGTAATAGAAAAGTAGAGAATGCCTACAATAATTTTTTAAAGATGAAGACTGCTGATCCAGATCAATTTTTTAAGTATACGTGAATGACTGTTCCAGTATTTAATGAATAATTACGTCTTGTAAAAAACATAACACATAATTCTTTATTTTGATTGGTCGGACGCAAGAAACGTAGTGTAAAAGATGAAAGTTGGCCAACTCTTCCGTTCCAGTCCGTTTCACTTACGTTACGTCATGCGTTTACGTTCATTTATAAACAAGAGTACATAAAATCTATAGTTGATCTTTTTGCAGTGCGTCTACGTTTACAGTCCGTCTAACTATAAATCCAGCTTTAGTAAACTTAGTTGCTTGGTTATCTTTTGTGAATGAATGAAGGAAGAAATCAAGGAATGATCTGCTTCACTGAAATAAATACTACAATATCTTCTATATTTATTCAAATGCTCTAGTTAGGATCTATGTGCCATAAATATTGTTTGCTTCCAATATAAGGAAAAATTATATCAATTTGAATTATTGATAATTCCTGAGATACTATTTCATTCTTTTTTCAGGCTCACTTCATCACTCTTGGATGACAGTTTAGTTGATTTTATTTATAGCTCAAATTTGAGTATACATTTTCGTATTTCATTTCAATGATGTGTCTTTATAATAAGTACATCTTTGAAGATTATTACAATGGGCGAATTTTGGTAACGAGTAAGCCCTCTACCGTTATTGAATATAACTAACGTATGTGCCATTGAATCTGTTTCCGTTATTTAACAAGATTAACATCGAGTTTCCTGCACCTTTTTTGCGAATGATGAATGAAGTTCATTCATCAATCATAAAAACCAATTGTTCTCATTACTTTTAATTTTTGGCGAAGAAAAATCCCAAAATCAATTTTTATAACTTTTCGAATGTAGGAAAATCCACCTTTTATTTCAAACCGAGTTGGTGACGGAAGAGTGGCATTAATTCGAATCGTTGAAAACTTCCAGGGAATATAAGAGTGTGTTCTCTACACACTATTGAACTATTTCAATTATCTACGTACTTAGACTTCTTTCAGCTGGGGATATATGATTCCATTTTAAGACAATTCAAAAAGTAGAATTGTGAAAGCAAATGCCGTATCCTCTAGAGCATGAACGTGAAGCTGTGCCATCTTTCAGAGTCATTCGATTAACAGTTAAGAATTCCACAGGAGCATAAAAAACTGGATGCCCAATGTCTTTTTGATTTCACGAGGATCACAATTGAGAACAGGAGACTGCACAGAAACTTGAACATAGACATATTTTGCTACTTTTTGTCCAGCGAAAATCATTGAAAACATTTTCTACTTCAACTATGCATTTAGCATTTTTAGTTGCACCCAAATATCACATAATTCGAATATATTCGAAGTCATCTCATAAAGTGTTATTGATTCTTTTTTAAATTGAAAATTGAGAGATCCGATGATAGACAGAGTATAAACGGGCTGAATATGAAAAACATCCTTCGAATTTTGTGGTATTATGGTGAAGAATATTGAAAGAATCGATCCTGAGATTCAGTAAGTAAAGATCAGATCTTCTACTGATCAAACTATGGAGTTATTTAGGAGTTTTAGTCCTTAGTTAACTCTTCCATTCTTAAAAGGTAACGGGTTACATACTCTCCAAACGGTAAACAACATACAAATCGCATGCAAGCGTTCTGTATAGGTTTCATTTTGTTATGCTGAGGTAAAAAATTATTGTACACCGAACAGCAATAATCACTATGAGGATAAATCATATGATTAGGACTTGGGCTTGGACTTGTATACAACAACTTACTATCATTCAAAACTCACATTGAAAATATAAAGAAAGCCGCAAACAGAATGTTGGGTTTCTTAATAAGAAAACGAAGAATTTCACCAATGCACACACACTCAAATTACTCTACTATACCTTGGTCAGAAGTAAATTGGAATTTGGTTCAAATATAAGGTTTGGCGAATATCAAACGTCGCTAATTCAATTAAAAAGAAGTCAGAAAATTTTTTTACGACATCTTTATTTCAAAAAGTACCATGTGTCCGGATTATCACATAGTGAGAACATACGATTTGAGAACCGAGTTCAAATATTGTCATTAGAAAATATGAGAAAGATCGGCACACTAATATTTTTATTCAAACTTTTGAGCAATAAAATTAATTCACCATATTTATTATCGATGATAAATTTCAATGTTCCACCTAGAAGAACTCGTTTCTCGACTATGTTCAATATACCAATATACTGCTCCGCTAGAGTCCCACTTGTAAAAATGCTTCGTTTCGCTAATGAAATCAACACTTTTATAGATCTGAACTGGACTCTCTCTCAAAGAACATTTATGAATGAGATAGTTACTCAAATTATCAATATTACACCATAGCAATCCCTATTAACATATTAATTCATTATCATTCATCAGATTTTGGTGTCAATCCTTGGGCAATTTGGCAATCGGCAAATCACAATTTATATGTTTTTATTTTTATTTCCTATTATATAGTTTTTTATTTTTTATATCTTCATAATTACTACTATATAACATTGATATATTTCTTTAAGATTATTTAGTTATTAGTTATCCATGTAATGATAGGTCTGCTTGGATGAAATAAATGATCAGATATGACAGATAACCAAATTCGCCCAGTTTATTAAACTCCATTTTG
The DNA here is from genome assembly GCA_018342105.1 of Gonioctena quinquepunctata. Classification (NCBI taxonomy): domain Eukaryota; kingdom Metazoa; phylum Arthropoda; class Insecta; order Coleoptera; family Chrysomelidae; genus Gonioctena; species Gonioctena quinquepunctata. The sequence goes on along the minus strand of JAFIRS010001769.1, from coordinate 213,808 downwards.
AATTGACTTTTTTCAAAAAATTATTTAATAAATCTATCATTTTGAATAGATTCTGACATTGAATCAAGCAAACTCGTCCATCATTTTGAATTCTTCAAAATGTCATATGAACTCATGTAATCATGCCTAATTTCAAATCATGGAAGCCAATTTTGCAATTTCAATTGCATTTGTGTCGTCCGCCATATTGGATGTGGAATGATGTCACATTTCTTTTAATATTTCACTCGTCAAACATTTTCATTTGGTATTCATGTCAAGGGGGCTGTGAAAAAGTCAATACCCCATCTTGTGGTTTTCTCCATATTGGGTTCAGAATGACGTCTCATAGCTTAGTGTATTTTATGACAAACTCTTTCATTTGATTCTCATATCAAGAGGGTTTTGGAAGAGGTGATCTGCCAACGATATTAGATATATTATATGGCATTGTCACCGTACGTATGCAACACTTTAAAGCTCTAACTCGATAAGAACTAGTTTTGATTACAAAATTTGACTAGGGTAAATAAAACGCTCAAATTTTAAAAAGCGTACAAAAACAAACTATTGGCTGTTATACAGCCATATCTATGAAACAACGTCCATATGTCCATAATAGAGCGGAATATACCTAGTATTTGAAATACGATAATACCAATAGAGCAGTTTATAGTAATGTCGCATAGGTATCTGTTCTGTTGACCCCGTTTCGTTTGAAATTTTCTCCCTAGATAATTGGCTTTGTAGAAATGAAAACCAATAGCTTTAATTGTTTGTTAAAATCGGAGGTTGATATCGTGTCGGAATGTGAATGAACATAACAAAATGAATTGAAATCTCAAAATTTGAACATAACAAGTCTTTACAGATCGCCTTCTACTTCTCCAGAGTCATTCATTCATTGTCTACGACAATACCTTCTTGAAAATATAAATAAAACCAACATGAATATTTTTGTTGGATATCTGAACATCAAATATTTTGACTGAGCAAAATATTCCACAGGAGTATCAAAATGTTTCTTGTGAGGCAGGTTTTCTATCGGCAATAAATGGTCCTACTAGAGAAAGAAAATTGGGTACCTGTATCGATCATTTATGTTATAATACAGTCAAATCATACCAATTATTCTTAGGACCAACTTCACTAACCATTATTCAACAATATTTCAATTTGAGGTGAACGCCACATTAAAAAACAGAACCTAGAATAACAAAATAGTTAATTATGGAAAATTCAAGGACCTTGAGAAAGTATCATGAAGTAGAAGAATCCACAAATATATTTCTCGAGAAAATACAAATAGCCTGAAAAGAACAAAAAGGAATTGAAGGAATGAAAAGAAATGGACACCGAAGGATAATTATATCAATACACAGACGAAATCACATGTACAAAAATTGGCTCACTCGAAAAGATAACTTAGACTTCTAATTAAATTCAAAAATTACAGGAATAAGCTCATTATTATCATAAAGATGCAAAACACAAATATTATAAAGACAAAATTGAGTCCAATAGAGGCAACACAAAACAACGATGGGAAACGGTTAAATAGGCTTGTACCAATCAAACGACACAAATTGACATAAAAGAAATAGATAAAGGTAAAATATCAACTGATCCGAAAGAATAAGCAGACAAATTCATGGAACACGTCATAGCTATTGAAAAAAAACTGATAAAAAGGAACTGAAAGACAACTTTAGAATACGAAATACCATGTTCCTAGAAGAAATAAGTGAAATATGGGTATATAACACAATAATGCGATTAAAAAATGGCAAGGTGCCAGGAATTGACAACATCACTGTGGAAACTCTGAAATATGCTGTAAACATAATCTTTCGTCCACTGACCCATCTCTATTACAATACTGGCAACAGGGGTTTGGCCAAAGTTACTGAAAATTTTAGAGATTAAACCAATATAAAACTGGTAATAAACTGGACTGCAATAATTACAGGCCCATATCATTGATCTCAAACATCGGAAAAAAATACTAGAATCCGCAATAAAAACTAGAATATTAAATTTCTCCAATAGCTACAATTTATCAGTTTAGTTTCCGAGAGAGTAAGTCAACTGATGATGCAGTGAAAATTTTGACATAAAAAATACATGGATGCCTAGACATAAGTTATCCATCACTCTGCATTTTTGTAGACCTCGCAAAGTCGAACGCCTTTGCGTAAGCCATCAAACACTGTTAGAAACACTCGAACATATGGGACTCATGGACGTATAAATATATAATGGACTCAGCAAATTAATACTATCAACATAGATTGTTTTGAAGCCGCTCAGTTTGTGGGCGCGCGGGTTGCGAGGAAGGAGGAGACCTACGATAGACTGTAACCTGCCAACCAACGACAGTGGCGCACACAATTTCATTAATATAGGTATTGATTAAAAGAAAAATATGTGGAGTTTCATATGATTATGAAAACTTTGGCAAAACTTGTGATATACAGATCTGATGTGTTCATAAAATATGTGTTTGTCTTCATTAAATAGGCCGATTCTAAGAGAAAAATAATTATTATTTCTACATTTGCAGCAATGAAAAATTTACACTGCACTTTTAATATAAGAAACAGAACTGAAAAGATAAGGGACAATTTAACAACTTTCGATTCTAGTCTTTTATTGAATATATTTTAGATTCATATACATATTCTATAGTCATATTGAAGATTATACTTTTATTACAAGATTTTATTTAGTTTCACTTGTTATATATAAATTCCGGTGGCAATGCATTATGGATTTTTGTTAAATAAAAAACAAAATGGCGGCTCCAAGATGGCGGACAAAGATTTGTAATTATGATCCGATTCAAAATTGGTATGTGGGGTTTTCGGCAACGGAGATTATGAATTTTTGTCAAAATTCATAAATTCAAGATGCGGATGAGTACTGTGATTGTGGTCCGATTCGATTCGAAATTGGTATGAGGGGGTTTTCAAGGTCGGAAATTATGAAATTTTTGTCAAAATTAATAAATTCAAGATGGCGCCCCCCAAGATGGACGACGAGTTTTGTGATTATGGTCCAATTCGATTCAAAATTGGTATGCGGGGGTTTTCGGGGTTGGAGATTATGAAATTTTGGTCAATATTCATAAGAATTCAAGATGGTGTCCCTAAGATTAGGACGAGTTTTGTGATTATGGCCCGATTTGATTCAAAATTCGTTTGCGGGGGTTTTTCTCGGATATTTTGAATTTTTGTCAAAATTCATTAAATTCAAGATGGCGGACGAGTTCTGTGATTTTTGGTCCGATTCGATTCGAAATTGGTATGGGGGGATTTTCGAGGTCGGAGATTATGAAATTTTGTCAAAATTATTATATTCAAGATGGCGCCCCAAGATGGACGACGATTTTTGTGATTATGGTCCAAGTCGATTCAAAAATTGGCATGCGGTGGTTTTCTCGGATATTTTGAATTTTTGTCAAAATTTATGAATTCAAGATGGCGGCCCCAAGATGAGGGACGATTTTTTCTGATAATGGTCATATTTCATTCAAAAATTTGTATGTGGGGTTTTTCAGGTTTAGAGATTATGCGTAAATTTTTTTGTCAAAATCATAAATCCAAGATGGGACTTCAGAATGTCGGGCGAGTTTTGTGATTATGGCCAGGTTCTAGTCAAAATTGGGTGTGGGAAATTTTGGGGTCGGAGATCATGACATTGTAATAACACGGCTGTATTAGAAATGAACAGATTAAGGTGAAATAACTAAAAAGCAAAAAATAAAAAACCTTTTTAAAGGCAAGCTTTTATTTAAGCCGTGTACTGAAACGTATAAAATAAGTTGTTCAAGCTATCGCTGACAATGATTTAATTATTTTTTGTTGAATTATTTGGTTTCAAAAAGCTTGTCGCGTGAAGTGTTCATGAAAGTAGGTACCAATTAATTTCATTGGACAATGATTGGTTGGTAAAATAACAACTTGTCAAAGAATTAATTTTATTACAATTCGCGTGACAAGCTTTTTGAAAACAAATAATTCAACAAAAAAAAATTAAATCATTGTCAGCAATGACTTAAAATTATTTTATACGTTTTAGTCACGGCTTAAATAAAAAGCATGCCTTTAAAAAGGTTTTATCAGTTATTTCATTTCACATTACAATACGAATGGAAGGTAAAGGGAATGATCCAAAAGTTGCAGTCGTTTTGGATCATCCCAAAAATCAACAATATACTGGGTGATCATGAAACTAGAGCCATGCTCATATCTCTGGAACAAAAGTATTACATAAAGTAGGCTTGTATTAGTTGATAGGTATTTCCAATTCAAAATAGGAATAAAAATATTGCGAACTGAATTATGATAATCTAAGGCAACATACATTTGAAACTCAGGAAGATTCGGGATGGAAAACACATATATTTTATTGATTACGAAATAAAACTGTTTTTGTCAAAATGCTCCTGACTCGTACTGTTGATGAATCTAATTTACTAGATGTCTCATGATGGATTCTAATTTTGAAATATTTATTCAAAATCAGCTTCAACAGCTCTATTGAGTGACCACCAATGGGATCTTCGTCATACAGTGATCACCAAAATGTTCATAGAGTTTTGGGGGCAGGTTTTGTAGAGTGTTATTCACCAAGATATTCATGAGGTTTTTAATTTTCTTATTGAATATATTTGTTGTTTTATTAAAAAATCTGAAATATATTTCAGCAATTTTACAAGTTTCTACTACCAATTTTGATGCTTTTGTGAGGTTTTTATATTCTTTCCTCATAAGTAGTGTACAAGTAGTTTCGTCATTTTCATCAAATGAAAGTGGCGGCTCTAAAGCATGTAACAATTCTCTTCAAGCTCTTCGACACATAACCAGCTATATAACAAACAATATCATTAACATAATCTATTTAAACACCAAGCAGAAGAGTGGAGAAAATCTAAAGCTTGTATTCTTCACTCAATTTATTTTCAAATGATACCTGCTCAGCCATCAAAGAAAGATCTTGACCATTCTCATTGATAGTTACTCTACCACTGCTACAAAATAATATTGAAGTTGCATCTAAGTTAATAGAATTTCCAGTTTCTCCAGCTTTTATTTCTGAATGAACTATCAACCTCTTATATGCCTCAAATTGTCTAGCAGTCGGATTGTTATTAGATCCTCCACGACTTCTTACAGCTCAAAAAATAGTTCAATGTGATCTTGTGGACAATTTGTAAGTGAGAATATATTTGAGTTTATTGGTTTTGACAAGAATCGAAAGACCTTTGAGGCTTTCAATACAAATAAGAAATCCTAAGAAACCAGTTTTTCTTTTTGACTTCAAAACACTAACACTTCCAGCAGACAGATGCAATATATATTCCTTAATAACGTCTGGTGATCAAAAAATGTTTCATTTGTTACTGAAGACAATGGCTTTTTTATAAATATATTTCGCAAATCTATTTTTTGAGTTGAAAATGTCAAACAATCGTTAAAATAACGAATGAATAATGCAGGTTCCTCAGCTCCTTTGAATCCAATCAACAATAAATCTTTACACAGATATTCAAAGAATCTGCTACACTTTTACTTAGCGTTTTGAGTCGCAAACTTCACCTTCATTTTTCTTTAGTCCACATGATGTGACGCCTTTCGCAGTTTTGTTGCAGCATTTAACCCCTCATTATATTGAATGTCACTTAATTTATCAATATAATCCCAACTCCACTTGATTGTATGAGAATCTGTCAAGTTCTTATATGATCCTAAACAATTTCGAACTAATTTTATCATATGGCATGGATCCAGAAATAAATATACTTTTTCCTTCGTAACAGGATGACTGAAATAAGTTTTCATTGGTGAAATATTGAAATCTGCTCCCAGAACTGGAAGCCATTTTCAAATTGGCTGAAGTTCCATAAATCATAGAGGATACAAGCATAGTTTCATCAACCAACTCTAAACATTTCTTAACAAGCCCAGCTTTGTCAGATCCACAAAGACCATCTAAAAGAAAATATCAACAGGTATCTTCCAGGAACTGTTCAAACTAACCAGCATAAACACCAGTACTTCCTTTGCTTCAGAGTTGATCGCTATCCAAATCAGTACCAATATCCACATACCCACAAAACTTTTGCCAGTCCATTCGACTTGTTTTCGAATAGACATTTCATCGAAAATTAAATTGCAGATAACACTTTTGTTTTTCTTGTTTGGTTGTCATCCGCCTTCAGTTTCAATGCTCTGAATGCCTCCTGTGTCCATCAGGAGCACCATCAACTGACTGGTACCATTTTGATATGTTTGTTGGGTGAGTAGATATTATTGAATGTCTTTCTGACATAATTATATGCCTTGATTGAGTAGAAGCTCAGAGTTAGAGCAAATGATCAGGCGCTGGTGTATACTTTTGAGTTCTGGATCCCTTAAGCATCCTTTTGAAAAGTTCAGATGTTGATTCTGATAAAGACGCCTGGAACAAATATATTATTTGAGTGGTTGTATAAATCATGAAAATAATGATATTTCCACAATGTTCATTGAAAATGTAATACATATTATTAGCTCAATGTTGGGACTTCAAAATCAGTGTAAAAGCAGCCACGGAGGTTTCAACCATGGATCTGTCGCGGCGATACGAAGTGTTCTCGGCCGCCAGCGGTCCCTAAAATGTGTTGGAATTTCATAGCCAGAGCCATTAATTTACTATTTGATGGGAAAGTTTTCGCGGATAGGGATTTTTTTGCATAAACCTTGCTACTTAAAGTGCTTTACAAAATCTATATATCGAAAAAATTTTGACGCATAAAAATTTGGCCCTTACAACGAATTAAATTAATTTTCAAAAAAATTCCAAAAAAATCCTTCAAAGTTTTCGTGGATGGGGATTTTTAGCATAAACCTATGCTACTTAAAGTGCTTTACAAGATCTATATTTCGAAATATTTTGTCGCACAAAAATTTAGCCCCCACAACGAATTACATTAATTTAAAAAAAAATCCAAGAAAAAATTTTTTTTTGCAGAATTGCGATTCGACGATTTTAAAACATTATATTGAAGGCAATGGCTAACGGATTTTTGCAATGAATAACTGTTATCATTTTTTTCAAAATTATACCCCCATGACTCTCATATCCTGCTCACCACTAACCAAACTTACGCCATAATGCATTGCGGCAATGATATGGAACAAAGTTTTTTTTCAGATCTGCCTGAAATAAGAATCAATTCAAAAATTGTTTTCCTATCATTATTGGACTGTTTTTGAATCGTGACCATTGGGTTTTTAGCCATAGCTGATTTGCAAATAAATAAATTCATATATATATATCGATCCACGTTACAACTATCTCAAAAGTAGCCGAAGATTATAAAGAAAAATTTGAGTCATTCATTGAAAAATATTATAATAAAATTTGTCAAGAGAAGGTTGTCACTTCAAAACTGGGTCAAACTCATATAAAAAAATATGGATATAACTGGGGTTTATTTATATATTTCTTCATGAAATTCGAGAAATGAATCTTTATTGAAACCAAATGATATGGATGGGGTTCAGAAACGAATTGATGACTATAGTTTTGGAAAATGCGGATCTGGGATTTTGAGGTTTATGCGGATTTTCCATCAGGGAAAACTTTGAATTCTAGCTGTAAAAAACGTTAAAAGAAAATTTTTACAATACCTTTTTCTATTTAAAAATCGTGAATGTTTTTTTGCAATAATTTTTAATTACCAATGAAAGCTAAAATCTAGTATATTCATTCAATGAAGGTTTTTTTTTTAAGTAGAAATAATATCATATTTGTAATTTTTGTGGATATATTACAATATAAACAGAAGGCACCTGGGGTGGGACGGGGGTCTCATTTTATTTGTTTATTTTGAAAGAATCTTTTTTTTTATATGTTTTAATGCTGCTGAAACAGTTTTTTGAGTTTGATAAAATATTTGCAGTTCCATTATTATTCAAGAATGCTTTATTTGATTTTTTGGTGTATTAGATTTGCACATTCAAAATGTGGCACATGATTTGAATTAATTTTATTATAATGTATTCCCATTTTATTACTAAACACCGGATCAGAAAACTGGTGGGTTGATTCGGTAATATATTTTTAGTCAATATGTTTATTCTTGTTTTTGGCAAAACTTTATTTATTTATTTTTTTTTTCTATTGCGTTTTATATTTGTCGATAACTTCTATTCTTTCCTGACCTATTTATATTTTTTTACATTTTTTATTTTGTTATTTTTTTTAAAGTTTATTTTTATGGTGGATTAGACCTACATGGGATACCACATTAAAAAAAATGCGCCTTCCTCTACCGCAAGGTGGTGGGGGAAAAGAGTGAAATGAAATAAAATAAAATTTTTGTCGAAAAAAAGAATCTTGTAAGAGCATTTTTGAGTAGCGCAGGTTTATGCAAAAAATCCCCATCCACCAAAACTTTGAAGGGGGTTTTGGAATTTTTGAAAATTAATTTAATTCGTTGTGGGGGCCAAATTTTCGTGCGACAAAATTTTCAAATATAGATCTTGCGAAGCACTTTTAAAAACACAGGTTTATGGGAAAAATCCCCATCCACGAAAACGAAAGGGTTTTGGAATTTTTTTTTTAAATTAATTTAATTCGTTGTGGGGGCCAAATTTTTGCGACAAAAATTTGAAATATAGGTCTTGTAGAGCACTTAAAATGCCGGTTTATGAAAAAAAATCCCCATCCGGAAACTTTCCCATCAAATAGTAAATTAATGGCTCTGGTGAAATTTAACACATTTTGGGACCGCTGGCGGCCGAGAACACTTTATCCCGGACAGATTCATGGTTTGAAACTCTGGCTGCTCTTGAAACTCGTGGCTGCTTCCCAAAAAAAATGACCATACAGGGACTTTTTGAAGATCTGAAAATTTTGATTCTACCATAACTTTATATTTCAGAATTAATGTACATAAAATTTTGAATGTCTTGTTGGAAAAAATAATTTTTTGTATTCTAATCAGCATAGACTATGTAGAAAAAATTTCCCTCAATGAAGTTTTTCAATCTTCATGCAAAGATTTTTTTTTTAAATGGTTTTTTTAGTGAATTCAAATTTTCCTTTAGACCTCCCCCCTTGCCTGACTGTCTTTTAAATTTTTTTTTTGGTTTTTTTGGGCCAGTACAGTTTTTTTTTTTGCTTCTAAATTTCTTCCCCGGGCCCTTTCGGGGTTGAAAAATCACTAGTAATAAGTCAATAACAGCTCTGGGGAAATTAAAAAAATTGAATATAAACAAGATTTTAAAAATTCCACCCAATTGTGATCCCCAAATTTTTTATAAAAAAAAATAAAATAAAAAATAGACGCTCATCCAATCAAAAATTTTTCCTTGGGGGGGGGTATTTTCTCAATTATCAAGCTGTTGTTTCAATTCACAATATGACTTCGATAAACATCCACGTTTCAATAAAATTAATCCTAAATACTTTTTTGGGAATCCATTTTAAATTTGTTTTTACACCTTTAGAAGGCAAACAATAATAAAAATTTAAAACTTTGGAATACTAATAATAATAATAATTTTATTTCATATTGTAAGAAAAAACAGTAAAAAAAAATTCAATTTTAAACAAAAAAAAAAAAAAAAACGAGCCATGATCACCCTTTTTTTAAAAAAATTTAGGGCTCAATGGACTTTTTCAGTTAGCCCCTTCAGTTTGACAGTAAACAAGGGGGTTTTTCCGCGACAACGGTTTTCAAATTTGATTTGAAAGCAACATTCGTGTTTTTCGTTGGGTTTGGGGAAAGACCAAAATGTCACTTTTCAAACGTTAATATTTCGAAAACAATTGGGAGGAAAAGTGTATAAAAAAAATTTTGGGGGAAATTTGAAGATTTCCAAAAAGGGGAAAAAATATGGGGTGTTCTATTTAAAAAAAATTGGAAATGGGAGCCGCCATTTTTTTAAAATTTTTTTTGAAAAAGTAGGTATTTTATCTCCTATTTGAGCCCCCAAATTTTGTTTCGGTTCCAGGTGGTTCAAAAAAATTGGGAAAAGGGGGTTTCCCCGGCTTTAGACGAGCACTGTATATATCATAGTGCAACAAATATTATTATATTATTCTACTCAAAATTTTTTTTTGCGGGGAAAATTTGGGTCTGTCTGTTTCCTTTTCGGTGATTGACATTTGAATCAATTCAGTTTCCGATGCAGTCAAAGTTTCTGAAATTCCATCTATTTCTGGGGCGTTAGTAGCTGATGTAATTGAATGGAATCTGTAAAGTTTTAAAACAATTACATTTAAAAGTGGGTGAAATAATTGAATTGCAAAGTTTTGAGCAAAATAAAAATCATATTAACAAAGTGAAATCAATTATTGAATTTCATCTTACCCTCTTCAGGGGGGGGGCAAAAGAATCGATAATATCCAAAATTATTTCCTGGGGCTGTATCTGTTGAATCCGTAGATGACTCTATTATCTAATCTAAAAAAAATTTTTGGAAGGAGAAAGATATTAAAAATAATTTGAGATTTAAAATTCTGTTGAATGATTGTTTCCCTCAAAGGTTGAAGCAGTTTAGTTTTTTTGGAATACTCTTCATTAAAAAAGGGGACGAGCACCCTTTCTCAGATATATTTTCCACTGGGTTTTATTTAAAAAAGCTTCCCCTTTCCCAAATGAATAGAACAAATTCTAGCATACTTTGGAAACAGTTTCATAACTCTTTCAATCCCAGTTTTTTCAACCAAACAAAGCTTTTTATGGGCATCCTGGGAAACCTAAATAAATCAAAGTTGACTTATTTTCACAATGTATAATGTAATTAAAAGTAAAAAAACAACTTCAAAGTTTGCCTCGCAAAGTTTTCAGTTTGAATACAGAACGACAAGCTTTTGAATCTGTTACTCTCACAGAATAACCTAAGTCACACATTTGAAAACATTATTTTTTGTACCTTTTAGGGCATTTTGAATAAAAGCTTGTATTTATTTTTTTTTATTTTGATATTATTTTAAATTTTATGGTACTAAACACTTTTTCAAGTGGAAGAATTAGATTTGGTCAAATTTCACTTGCATGATTTGACTAACTAACAAACTAACAGGTGAAGTTAAATAAAAGTTGTTATTCGGTAAATATCAGTTTCATTTGGAATACATTGATTGTTTGCACTAATATTTCAGTCAAAAATCAATGAGTTTTCATCTACAACGTTGCATTCGTTTTGTAAATCATTTTTTGTTATTGTCGATCATCACCTTCATATAACAAGATTTCAATAAATCTGACTTCATTTTGTGTATGTATAGAAATTTGATACCCACTGTGACGCCTATGACAAAGATGAACGCCAATCTCTAATGTTTGTAAACAAACTATGTACTCACCTATAAAGCTAATATTTTGATTAGAACAATTGGATTGCTTACAAACCCAACGTAAAGCACCATTATTAGTCTCTATCTATTTTTCTTTCACTATATAATCCAAACACAACACAAAAACAATATTCAACAAATACTGCCACCACAGAAAATGTCAACATGAACTGGTCAAGTTTATAAACATCATAGGATGATACGATGTTTGTGATAACCGGAAGGATTCAACAGCGTTGCCAGTGCAGCGTTGCAATGGAACTGTACAGAAATCTTTGGAAGCCCACAACGATTTTTGAAATTCATTTCTCTAGTTTAGATTCTGGAATGTGTAATTTCGATTTTCATTCCATAAATCGTAAAAGTATAGTAATGTTCAGTTACTGAATGGAATTCGTTGGCGATAAAGTTTAAGCTAGTGTTGGTGGGTAATGAAGAATTATCACAGACTCGAAATGGCAGCACAACTCAACAGCACGACCTTAGAATGTAGCCGTTCAGTGGCTTCACTTAATAATGTAAATAACTGGGTCCATCTTTATTTATACGTCCACGATGGGACTGAGGGTAGTATTTTGTCTTTATTGAAAAGCTATATAGAAGATGAGACGACAATGCGTGAACATATGTGGACAATTGAGCGAATTCATAATATGAATACGGTGTTCCCCAGAGCACGGTTCTAGGACCAATACTGTTTAATTTCTACAGAAACAACCTATATAACATATCGTCCGGAGAAAGAATCAGCTTTGCAGATGACATTGCGATTTTACTCGGGGACGAATTGGCGCAGTTTAATTGAAAAAGCAGAGAAAGACTTCTTGAAAATTAAAACATGGTTTGATTCATAATAAATTTCGAGATAAATGTGTCCTTTTGTGCGGAATATTAAATATCTGGGTATATACGTGGACAGCCTCATGAAATGGGACGCTCATATTGGTAAACTGCTACGGGAACTCAGAAGCCTAGTTTCGAAATTCAAAAACATGCAAAACATTCTTTAAACAAAGGACTTGAGAACATTATATTTTGCCCCGGTGGAGTCTCAGCTCCGATATGGCATAATTGCATGGGGTGGAGCTTATAATAACCACATGAAAAGAGGTGGAAATTATACAAAATGGATTGGAATTATATATTTCAAAAATAGAACCGAGCGATGCGATTTGAGAGTTGCGAAGGTTCTGGACGACAAACAAATATTCTTGAGTAACCTGATCCTAAAACAGAAGAAACCACTGATAAACAGTCTATTGCTCATAGATACGATACCATACAAGGTGGTATCTACCTTTCGGTTCCATTTGTTTTAAAAACGATCTGTCAAAGATCCGCCCCATTCCTGAAACCCAGAATTGATGATGCTTTACCTATCGACTTAAAAAAAAACAATTCAATCATTTTTTTTAGCCCAGGTGCCTTGATCAGGTTAAAATCTATAGTAATTTACATCAGTAACTCATAGTAATAATCATTTCATCGATAAGATCAATAACAAATCCAACAGCAGGAATTGAAATTTTCTGAACGCATTTTTAACGAAAAAATTGTTTTTTTCAAATGGTTCCTACCGAGAGCCATCTTGCCATTCGATAGAGAATTTAATTACCAATTCAACGATATACATTATCTACCACTTTCTTTTTGTTCAAAACGTAGAGAGCCATCTAACAAAATGAAATCAATCTGAAATAATTGGTAGGTAACATGACATCTATTCATTCTTTCAAACTTTACTTCAGAATGGTAACAATGAATTACCAAAAATAATCGACTTGACAATATGTAATGATCATAAACCTATTACAAAAAAAAAATAGTTTAAAAAAAAACTGAAAAAACACGCTTTTATAAATAAACCACACTAAAACGTAGGAAATAAATAATAGTTTGAAAAAACTAAAAAAAACGCTTTTATAGAAAACCAGACTAAAAATATAGAAAATAAGAAAAAAAATATTTTATTTAAAAAAAAGCGTGGGGTGCATGGTATCGCCTCGGTCAACAATTAGCTGTGATCTGAGACATTTCTTACTTTACTGCCCTAGGTGTGTAATGTACTTTATAATTATTGATACCATACTCCGCTTTTTTTAAATAAAATACATTTCATTTTCTATTTTATTTAGTTTGTTTCTATAAAAGCGTTTTAGTTTTTCAAACAATTATTTATTCCTACTGATATGGTTTATTATAAAAGCGTTTTTAAGTTTTGAACTATTTTATTATTTTTGGAAATTAAAAAATTGAATAATCTTATCAAATTAGGTATTCATAATCTCTGACCCCAAAATTCTTCACATACCAATTTTGAATAGAATCAGACCATAGATCTCAAAATTCGGCTGCCTTTTCAAAGTCGCCATCTTGAATTTTTCAATTTTACAAAGAATCATAATATTCGACCCCAAAAGCCCCACATACCAATTTTGAATCAGACCTAAATCACCAAACTCGTCCACCATTTTGGAGCCACCATCTTGAATTTATCAATTTTGATTCGAGAACCATAATCTCCGACTACGAAAACCCTCAGATACCAATTTTGAAGTGAATCGGACCACAATCACAAAACTCGTACGCCATATTGGAGCCGCCATTTTGTTTTTTTTTTCACACAAAAACTTCTTAATGCATTCTCACCGGAATTATGTACACCTGCCAAATTTCAAATCATTAGGATGTCTGGAAGTGGGTCAAAATTGCGTCCGAAGGAGTCGGTTACAAACAAACAAACATACAAGTGAAGCTGATATAAAGCGTGTAAAAAGATAACTTCAATATAATCAAACTGTTTGAACAATCTAACGACTGAAACAGTGAAACATTCAACGTACACAGTATTACTCACAATACCATTATCCTGTTTTCAATAGAAGAGTTTCACAACCATCGGAAAGTCATTTTATTTATTAATGACCAATGATATGTTCGAAGAGTTGCCCGTTTTCCCTAACACATAGACTAGTTCTATTTATTGTACACCTCATCTCATTTATCAGTTCGTGAGCAGGAATTTCCTGAAATGCGCGCTCAACTCTATCTCTCAAGTCCTCCAGAAAAGTTGGTCTCCTCGAGTATATTTTGGATTTTATGTGACCCCATGAATGAAAATCAATAGAAGTTGAATCGGGCGATGTGGTTGGCCTTTGATTGGACCATTTGTTCCAATCCATCTGTGCCCATAGGTATCACTAAGATATTGCCGAACAATATAAGCATTATGTGGTCCTGCACCATCCTGCTGGAAAAACATATTTTCCCTGATGTTCTCAGGTAAATCGTTGATATTATTTTAAATATCGTTCTCTGAAAATTGTAGATATCTTTGGCCCATCAAAGCCCGTCGAAAGCCCCGTCTTAAAGAATTGGTTACGCATAGCCAATTATAATAAGTTAGTCTCCGTTCTGGGTCATTTTCATATAGATGGTGATGCAAACTGTATTTATAGGAGCGATATTTATGTTTTTCAATACTTCTCTGGCACTTTCCCTGCTGATCCCACATTCCAAGGCTCGCACTGGGCAGATGGAGAAAAATGAACGTATGCTAAAACATTAGTTTTCGCTTTTTCACTGACGATGAAGTTGATGTGTTTTGATCAGCTGGTTCTTTCCTTAGCATCATTTACAATTTTCTGAAATAGGTCCTCGATGGGTGCCGTCTTAACGGATCACGAACTGCGTATAGCATACTAGCATTGACAGCGTTCTTCTGACATTCTCCGTATATCAATAACATATCGATTTGTCCGTTTCGTGAATAACGATTATTATTTTCCATTTCAAAAAAAAATTTTTACAAACGAAACGAGATATCAAGTAAAATTGGTATTTCACTTCGGACATGACATTAATCACCTACTTTCATTTCATCAAACCTAAACGGATAACTCATTGGAATTTTTAGGCATCGTATAAAATATTGTACAAATTCAATAATTGTTCATTTTTAGTTTTGAACAGAAAGAAAGTGGTACATAATGTATATCGTTGAATTGGTAATTAAATTCTCTATCGAATGGCAAGATAGCCCTCGGTAGGAACCGATTGAAAAAATGGTTTTTTTCGTTAAAAATGCGTTCAGAAAATTTCAATTCCTGCTGTAGAATTTGTTATTAATCTTATCGATGAAATGACTATTACTATGAGCTAATGATCTGAATTAGTATAGATTTCAACCTAATCAAGGCCTCCTGAGCTGAAAAAAATATTGAGAAATTATATTTTTTCAATTGTAAAATACAAATTTGGCAACACTATCGTATGTAATTTGAGCCGTAGAATCCGAAAAACATCAAACATACAGGTGTTCCATTTGAAAAAACGAAGTTGGTGGCTATTCTGGCGAAACCGGAAGTTGGCCATCTATGTACGAAAATTTCATTCAAATCGGTTGATAAGTGAAGGAGATATAGGCATGGCCCTAGTCCCATTGTCACAGATATAACTAGTCCTTATTCTTGGGAAAACGGTGAAACGACATCACATATATTTATCAAAGAGAACATTTTTTGCTCTTAGAGATACAAGAAACAGTATTTATCGGGGTAGGATGGCGAGAGAAATTGAAGAAATGTTATAACATTACAAAATAACAATCTTGTTTTCTTTTACCGTTGTGAGGAGACAGAAATGTTAGCTTTATAGTAGTTAATGCATTGCTACGTATTCGGAAAGTCTGGGGTCATTTCTAGAATTTTGTAAGTGGTGTATGAACCATGAATATAAGTAATTGTATTGGGATAGTTCGATAGGAGGATGGAACATGCTAATTGGCAAAAATGAATGACATATATAATCTGTAGCATGATCCGTAGATAATAATTGGGAATAAACAACTTGTATTACTATATTATCAACACAGGGGATTCTGTAACTACAGTGATATATTTGATGTGGATAATCTATAAAAGAGACAAGCTCTTTCTGGGATTTTGTCTGTGACCGTTTTAGAGAAAATCCCCGTTTGAAAAATATTGATTATATATTTCAATACAATGATTTATACAGGTATGAAACTCCCTCATAATAATTATGAAGCAGTTGAGTTGTCACACAGAAAAAATCTAAGTGGCTTTAGTTTTATAATATTTATTTTTTTAAATCCACTGAGGAAATTCATGTGAAAAATGAGATGTCGGGCAGTTGAATCGTTCGATTATACCTATATTCAATTAGTATAGCCTGTTACTGGATTATAATTTATTAGATCTAATATACATATAAACATATCTGGTTCACCGAAATCTAGAAAGACTTATCATGCCTCGCAATTCAAATGGTACACCCTTATTTTTTTATAGTTTTGATAGATATCCTTGGAAAATTATGAGTTCAGAGCATTCTTTTTTATTTTAATTGACTTCAAAAGGAGAATCTATACAGGAGTATATCTTCATGAGTTGACGCGAACTATATGTAAAGAACTAAAAGTAGCATGATTCTGAAAATATGTAGAGGCGGTGAAGGAATCATTGAAAATACAACTAGAATATTTTCGTTATTGTGACACTTCCTGTTTCTCTGGGAGTGACGTCATCTTTGTTATTTTTGCTCTCATGATTCTGATTCAAATTCAAGTATCATATGCTATACCCAAAATGAAGGTTTTGATTCGAGTTTTTCTAGAAAAGTGACAAATGCACCCTATCGAACATACGTCATTTTCATATGAATTACAATTTTTAGCGATATGCAGTGACTGAATCAAGAACATCGAAGGTTAGAACAGATCACTCACCATTATCACATCCACTGAATAATTTACAGGGAGCGCAGATAAGTTGGACCAGAAAGTGAATGAGAAGCATTGAAGATATCATTTTTTTCAAATGGAACCCCTTTTTTTCTTCTCATAATTCAATTCTGTTATTGAACTGAGCCTTAGTATCTAATTCACTTCCTCATACCCAAAACCCATAATGTCGGAAATATTCCATAATATTACATAATTCTGCAAATGAATTGCCGTTTATGTTTTTTTCTAGTAAGCTTAGCATATCTGCCGACAAATGAATTAAAGTTGTTTACTGTCGGATCCATCATCTGAATAAGTGCAATATGGCTCGTGTTGGCTGTAATAATAGAAATTTCGTTAATATATTAGGATTTATGGTAATGTTATGAGGTTTTCACAAGAACATGTCGTTGGTTTAAAGCACACTTGTTGTTTTAGTGAAAATGGACTTAAATATCGAAACACCCAAAAGCCTCAAATAGTTTACAATTCACTTATTTCATTGTGAAATTATTCACCTAGAAAATTTTGGAAAGTCACATTTGTAGTAAGTCCTTTACTACAAATTTGCAGCAACAATGCTCAATTGTAGTATACCCGGACTTGCAACATTTGTGCAGGTTTAGGGTTTTCTTAACTTCACGCCATACAACAATAATTGTGTTAATTTTGCATTTACTACTGATTGGAAATGCGTATGTAGTAGTATGTAGTATCTTGAGGCAGATAATGCATTCAACTATGGGCAGGATTCAAAACATAAAAAGTGTTTTCAACCAGAGGTGGGCGTTGCTGATTACAATGGCCAGACATAAACCACAACCGTATATTGTCCATACATGCGAATTAAACGAGTATTTGATTTGCCACAACTAAGTTGAACTATTATGTCGAATACATAAATCAATACAGATGGGCAGCGTGTTCAATGGCTACAAATTAAAATGCGAGGTTTGAAAAAGGAAACCAAATATTGTTCAAAGTACGAACAAGTGAGGAAGCCTTAATGTAATTCGATATTTCTACTACTTTATCAATTAAAACCGCAAAAAAGGAACAACTATAACTTGGACAAAACTGAATTTAGGTGGAAATCGCAACCTGAAGCAAAAAAAAAAATTTACTGTTTTTTTAAAAAGAAGGAATAATACCACCAGATCATAAAATTATATTGTAACGTAAATAAACTTAACTTGGTTTTCTAATTTATTTCACACTTATTTTACAACAATTTATATTACGCCACTGTATGGCTCGATCGTATGGGTCGTTCAGACTGTCCTGCCATCTTGAGGGTTGCCTATTTATCTCCGTTACAAATTCCCGATCTTTCGAATTCTGGCTTTGGGCGACCAGCATGTTCCAATTGTTTCAATATTGACCGTTGTTTTCCGCGGCAGAGGGGCTGGATTGTTCTCGAATATCCCGGAGATGACCTCATCGTTGTCGATGGCAACGCGTGAGGGCGACGGGGTCCGGCCTAGGTTCGTTACATTCCCCCTTTTCTTAAAGACATTTCGCCCCGAAATTTCATCCTTGGAGTGTGACGATATCTGCATGACTCCCATATCTGACCGTGAAGTTCGATGGAAGTAACACTCCACGGTCTTCATGATCGGTCGTGGAAGAGGGTTACAAAGCAAACCAAAATCTTGACGCCGCTGGATCTGAATATCGCCTCCAGCATACTTTTTTATGACTCCCCAGTCAACCCATCAATACCACAGGACAATTTTGGAATTGCTAGATCCACCAGATTCTGGTCCACCATAAGTATCTCTTAGTTTGGGGGAGACTCTTCCAGACATCTTCATAGGACGGTTTATCTTGGGAATGCCCTTGGTAACTAGGTAGTAGATGTTTCTCTGGCCTTTCTTCAACTGTTAGCACCCCCCAACTTCTGGATTCTGCCCCCCGCAGTTTTTTGGAGTTGACCAAATTTTTGGAGAACACTCGGCGATCCCCCTGGACATTCGAAGATCTTCTGCCACACGTCCTAGTGCGTAGTCAGCAGGCACCTCGAAAGTTCTCGTGACTCCTCTCTAGTAACCCCATGTAGAACTTTCTGCCCGTTTGAATACAAGGACATAAACTTCTCGACGTCATATCATCCTCCGGTGGCTTGAGGGTGCGAACTTGGTCATGGTTTCCAGCGTAAGGGGCCAACCTGTTGAAATGGACGACCCTTGGTTTCCCTCGGGGTGGTTATGGATTCGGTACACAAACTCGTTTATCCCACGATTTTATACGGGCCTTCCCACGAGTTCCGCAACTTTGGTGATAGTCCACGACGACGTTTGGGGGTACAGAAAAACCAGGTCTAACTTAAAACCCCTTTAGCGTCGGCCTTGATGTCATGGTCTTCTCTTTTTTATCGCTGGCCTCTGGATGTTAACCGGACTCGTTCGTGGATGTCGTCCATTCTCTGCCGAAGTTTGCTGACGTAGTCCTCTCCCGCAGTGTCTTGTCCTGGCATCCCAAACTTCAGGTCACAAGGCGTCGCAGTTCTCCGCCCATTATAATACTAGCGGGGGTTTGACCGGTTGATTCGTGTACTGCGGATCGATAGGCCATCAGGAACAAATGAAGATACTGGTCCCAGTCTCTTTTGGTCAGGAAAAACCGGACAAGTGGCGGTTGATCGTCCTGTTCATCCGTTCCACCATTCCATCGGACTGCGGATGTAGGGCCGTGGTTCTTGTCTTGCGGATGTTCAGCAGTAGACATATTTCTTGGAAAAGGTTGGATTCGAAATTTCTGCCTTGATCCGAGTGCAGCTCCATTGGAATACCAATCGACATATCCATCTTTCACCAAGACGTCGGCGACGGTGATGGCTTCCTGTTGGGCAGGGCATAGGCTTCCGCCCACTTACTGAAGTAGTCCATTGCCACAAGGATGTATTTATTCCCCTGGTCGGATACGGGAAACGGGCCGACGATGTCAATGGCGATTCTCTCGAACGGGCTGCCTACGTTGTACTGGCGCATCGGGGCCTTGGGTCGTATTCGAGGTCCATTGCTGACGCCGGCCTTTCTGCACCCCGTCCTGGACGTCCGACAATTGGTCCCTAAAACCGTTGCCTCACTTTCTGCAGGGTCTTCGTCACTCCCAGATGTCCTCCCCGCGACTCCATCATGGATTTCCCCCGCCCTTTCCCCTCTTCTGTTCCTGGGAACAATTATTTGGCGTCTGTCTTCCCCACCAATATCGGCCTCCAAACACGTTTCAGGATCCGTAGAATAAAGAGTTCCATTATGCCCAATAGGACAACAGCCGGCGAGTAACCTGCGACTTCCTGCCATGATGGTCTTCGTTCCCTTCTTCCAGCTGACAACTAAGCCAAGGTCGGGGTTTTCTCTTGGTCTTTCTGGATCTTGCTGTCATTCCAGTTGTCATCCATTGCCCCCGGTTCTACAAAGTGTTGCTTCTTTCTCTTCTGCTCGTGGCAATGTGAGCAATCATTGGACATGGTCTTCGCGACAAGGCATCTGCATTCTTATGGTAGTTCCGGCTCGATGTTCGATCTCGAAATCGAATTCTTGGAATTCTCGATCCAACGTGCTACTTGACCCCAGGATTTTGAACTGTTTAAACATTTGAGGGTGCATGGTATTCTCAACAGGAATCTTCTTCCCTACATGTACTTGTAAAATGCTCCACTCCCTTTACAACAGCTAACAGCCTCGCCTGGTGACACAGTATTGCGCTCTGGTTTGCAAGCGTCTTGCTGAAATAACCAATGACCTTCTCCTGTCCCTCCTGGATCTGAGATAGGACAGCTCAAGTCCCACGTTGCTGGCGTCCGTATCCAAAATGAATTTCCCTTTGGGTAGGGGATAGCTCAGTACAGGTGCGTTGATCAAAGCTCCTTTCAGCTTCCTGAATGAGTCTTGACATTCTTCGGACCACTGGAACTTTGTTTGGCCCTCCGTAGGCCTGGTCAGGGGTTTAGCGATGTTAGGAATCCCAGCACATATCGGCGTAGTATGTGCATAAACCAAGGAAACTTCGAAGTTGGTGAATTTTTTTGGGATGGGCCAATCCTTAACGGCTTTGATCTTCTGGTCATCCATCGCTACTCCTTCCCCAGAACAACGTGGCCGGGTATCGTACTCTTTTGGAACAGATGGCATTTCTTAGGCTCAGCTTCAATCCGGAGTTCCTCAGTCGCGGGAATCTTCCCTCCAAGTTTTTCACGTGGTCTCGAACGATCTGCCGACCACAATTATGTCGTCGAGATACACTAGACACGTGTTCCATGAGAGTCCCTTCAGCACTGTTCCATCAATCTTTTCGAATGTGGCGGGCATTACAGAGCCCGAATGGCAAACGGTGAACTGCCACAATCCTGAGCCGATGGTAAAGCAGTCTTTTTCGATCTTCCGGGAGCCATTTCTCCTTGCCAATATCCACTCTTCAGATCAAGGGTCAGAAAATCGTGGAACCAGCCAACGTGTCTAGGGTGTCATCTATTCTCGGAGAGGGTAACTGTCCTTCTTCGTGACATCATTAAGTTGGCGATAGTCTACAAAGCGTGTCGATCCATCCTTTTCTTCACCAGTACGACTGGAGAGGACCAGGACTGTCAGATGGTTCGATAATCCTTCTTTTCCCATATCGCTGACTATTTTGTCAGCCTCTTCCTTCTTGGCAAGAGAGTCTTCTTGCTGATTGCCGGATCGGTCGGCACCCCAGTATCAATCTTGTGCTGGACCAATTGTTCGACCTCCTTTTCCTTGTCCGGTATCGAAGATGTCTTGGACTACTAAATCTCTTAGTTTGGGCTGTTGAGCTGGTTTTATGTCTTTGGAAGAGATGGAAACAATTTTTCTAGTTCTGTGGGCAAGTTGTTGGGTTGGCTTAATCGTACCTGTACGCCCCGGATCACAATGAAACTGACGAGCAGTGCCCCAAAATTGTTCCTTTCTTCAAGGTCACTGGGAAATAATTGACATTCATGACTCTTACCGGCACAAATTTGTCAGCACGCAACAAGGTCTTCCCTAGTGCAATCCTCGTCCAATTTCTCATCATGAAGTTTGGGCTCGAACATCACCACGTCTCCACTGCTCGCACTCCCGTCCAGGTGAGTCTCCAGAATGGTTTCAGCCCTCTCAGGTGCGCTTACATCTTCAGCCAACAGCACACGGATCAACTCCTTCCTCCCATGAAGCACCAGCTTCTCCGTGACATGTAGGACGCGCTTGAAATCCAATTCAAACCCTCTGGAATTCATGATGTCCTTCCGATGATTGATCGCTTCGATGTCCGCTAAGTGCCTGATGTTTCATTTAGTGCTGCAAAATTATTTCAATCGGTAGCTCGCCATATACAGTAGCTGGCTCCCCTGTTGCTGTGCGTAGCTTCCAAGTTGTCGGTTCAATCCGTTCCGGTGTTCTGGCAAAGGAAGGCCCGAGAATTGTCCTAGTCGCACCTGTATCTAGCAGCATGGTGCAAGGCTCGTTATTGATGAGACCGTCTTCGAAGACACCTTTGTTCTGTCGTTGAAGGATAGCGACATATGCGTTGTTAACCGGGGCTTGCCGGACACATGCCGACGATTGCCCTTCTCGTCGACCTTCTTTAGTTTTCCTGCATCGGAGTCGATGAATGTTGGACATTTGCTACGCACATGTCCAATTTTGCACAATTCCAGCATCTTATCTGTCTTTTCTCAGGCAACACTTCCTTAATCACTTTTCTTATGGCAGCTTCCAAGTTAGCAGGCTCCTGTGAGTCTTCCTCAATCGTTCGAACTTTATTTTCAATCGTTCGAACTTTATTTTGGCTTTCGCAGCATTGTTTTGCTGCTTCGAATTCCAAAGCGCGTGCCAGTGCGTCTACGAGATGTGTTGGACGAGCTAATATCAACGCTTGTCTGGTTTCTTGGTCACGGAGTCCATCCAAGAATGCCTGAACCGCTAATCGCTCCATTACATTTTCCGGTATGACTGGATATGCGAGGCGAACCAAGCGTGCAATGTCAGTTTCAAATTCTTGTAAGGATTCGCCCGATTTCTGACAGCGATTTTTCAGCTGGGAGTGGTATACGTGTTCGAAATGGGCCTGACCATATCGTAATTCTAGATGTTTAATCAGCTGATCATAGTCCTCCTGTTCTTGGGCGGTGAGAGTTTGTAGAATATTCGTCGCTTCTCCACGTAATGCAAGTGTTAGTGCTACAGCTCTTTCCCCTGCATTCCATCCGTTTGCTTTGGCCGCTGCTTCAAACTGCCGGCGGTAATTTGCCCATGGAGTTTTTCCGTCGAACGGAGGCGGCTTCATGGAAAGCTTCCCTATTTCTGAAATGACCTTGACATCTTTTATTCCCTCTTGAACTCTATCCAAGTTCAAACTCAAGTCCAGCATTGCATTTTCGTTAACCATCTCTGTGAGGGGCACTATTAATTCGTTTTTCCAGCTTACTGATCGTTTCCTTCATTTTGTCCATTTCTGCCTCGACCCCATCTTTGATTTTATCTAACTCCGTGTTCATTTGCTCCCTGATTTTATCTATCTCTGTCTCAACGGTTCCCATTCTTTCTTCTAGAAAATTGGCCACACCACACAATTCTTTTTTTTAGGCCTTCTGTGTTTTCCAGGAACTTCTCTTCCAGGCTTCTTGAATTTTCTAGAGCTTTCTTCCAGATTTCTAGAATTTTCTTGAAGCTTCTCTTCCAGATTTGCAGAATTTTCTTCCAGACTTTGAATTTTCTAGAAGCTTCTTCCAGATTTCTAGAATTTTCTTGAAGCTTCTCTTCCAGATTTCTAGCATTTTCTTCCAGACTTCTTGAATTTTCTAGAAGCTTCTCTTCCAGATTTCTAGAATTTTCTTCAAGCTTCCTTCCAGATTTCTAGAATTGTCTTCAAGTTTTTCTATTATCGGACTCAAATCCTCCGGGAACTTCGAATAAAATGTTCCGGGGTCCTCCACTCTTGTATAAGTCCTTCTGCAAGTCTTTCCTGGAGTACTTGCTTTTACCCGTTGTTTCCAGTTCCCTTTCCTCCATTCCTGTTTCAATTCCGCTACCTTCAAGTCCGCAAGGCGCACTTTTCTTGAACACATTTTGTCTTTGACGATGTATCAGTCTGTTTCACACGAAAAGTTTATCAGTTTGTTAAAATTCACTTCGCGAATTCTTTTCCACGGGCCACCAGTCTATTGTCTGTTTCACGCGAAGGTGTATCAGTTTATATTCCACGCACAATTGTCCACTTCGAAAACCGGGCCACTGTCTATTTTCTGTTTCACGCGAACAGTGTATCAGTTTATATTCCACGCACAATTGTCCACTTCGCGAAAACCGGGCCACTGTCTATTTTGGGCGTACAAAAGGTCTATCAATTTATTTTTCTGACTATCTACTCCACGATCACTTGTTTATTTTAAAAATCTCGCTTCCGACACCAATTGTAACGTAAATAAACTTAACTTGGTTTTACTAATTTATTTCACACTTATATTTACAACTTAATTTATATTACGCCACTACAGTGGCGTAATATAGCTCGATCGTATGGTCTCGTTCAGACTGTCCGTGCCATCTTGAGGGTTGCTTATTTATCTCCGTTACAGAATTCCCGATCTTTCGAATTCTGGCAGTTGGCGACCAGCATGTTCCAATTGTTTCCAATATTGACCGTTGTTTTCCGCGGCAGAGCGACTGGATTGTTCTCGAATATCTCCGGGGATGACCTCATCGTTGTCGATGGCAACGCGTGAGGCGACAGGTCCGGCCTAGGTTCGTTACAATATTGAGAATTTACCGACAAAAAAGAATGTACAGGACAATATTGTTTAAAGATGAAAAATAAAGTGTTGGAAACTTACCAAATAATATTATTAATACAGCTATTGTTTACATAATATGCATTGATGTTGTATTTCCACTTGGAGAAGGATATATGTAGTCCACCCAATTTTTTAAAAACAATCATTTTAAGTGCTTCGAATACAATGTTACGTTAAAACAATCTTAAACATGCGACAATGATAAATTTCAAATTGATTTACTTCCACAAATTTGATTTTATACAGTTCTCATTCTTGATACTATTAAAGTAAACATTCACATTGTGTTTCTTCAAAACTAACGTTTATGGACATACAACATGTGTGCTTTAAACCAACGATGTGATACTTTTGCTACATGATATCCAGAAAAACCAAAGCCATCTCCAAACATCAGAAGATCAATCTTCAACCTTACAAACTATGGATCCTTCAAGAGGAAGATTAATAGAACTAAAACTGTGGTGGACAACGAAAAAAATGAAATTACAGTTCTTGGGTACTTTGCAGCTTTTCCAGAAGCATCATTGAAAGATACTTCACAAGATTTGGGGGTAAATAAAATGTCCATTCAGATAATATTGGCAAAACACAAATGGCATCCTTATTGTCATAATTTAGTTCAAGGCCCGAAGCTATCCGACTACGAGAGGGGGGGTAAATTTTGTGAGTACATCATTATGAAGAATCCCCAAAATGACCAATTTCTGTGTGACACTTTATGGAGCGACGAAGCAAAAGTTACCAAAAATGTAATATTCAACGGGCGAAACTCTCACTACTAGAGCGATAGCGATCCACATTCTGTTTGGGAACGTCAATTTCAAGACCGTTGGAATATCCATGTTTACTGTGCTTTTAGAAACAATGCCGTAGTGATGCTCCACTTTTATGATGACAATTTGAATGGTTAGTTGAAGTATCTGTATTAGTGTACAGTATCTGCATAAGTATAATGATCTGAATCATATGATAGGTGAATTATACTTGAGAATATCATCAGAGAGATATGTGTATTCATAGCGTGTAGAAAAACAAAGTAAAAATCTACAGGGTTGTTTTATTTTCAGGTGAACGATACCTAGAAATCCTGAGAAAACTCGATACGGCTTATTTGGAACAGCTGACGCTAGCCGACCATAGAAAAATTTGGTATCAACATGATGGAGCACCCTCACATAATCGGCACCTATTTAAATGGAACTTTTTGTGGCCAATGAACCGACGGTCCGCAACTATGGTCACCGCGATCTTCCGATTTAACTTCAATGGATTTTTTTCATTGGGGTCTTATAAAAACTGGGGTATGTTTTCATACGCCAACAACTAAATGATATTTTCTGCAGAGAAGAATCATGAGAAGAAAAAATGGGATTTCCATTTGAAAAAATTGGGATTTTCAATGTTTGTCATCCACTTTCTGGACCCACTTTTTGCGCACCCTGTAAATTATTCAGTGGATGTGAAATTATGGTGAGTGATCCGTTCAATCTTCGAAATTCATGATTCAGTCACTACATATCACTAAAAGAAAATGGCGTATGATCAATAGGCTGCTGATTTGTCACTTTTTCTAGAAAAACTCGAATAACTCACAAACGGTTCATTTTGGGTATACAGTGTGATATATGGATTTAAATCAGAATAATGAGAGGAATCCAAAAAAAATAATAGTAGATATAGCTGCAGGGATTCTGGCGCAATTTGGCACTTTTTCCCATGTAAATCCCCATAAGAAAATCTAAGGTCCAACGTGGTCATTTTGCGACCTTTTACCTGTTTCGATCTTTATGAGACCATCATCAGGTTCTCGACGATTCGAATCTTCATCCGGCTCTCGACGTTTCGATTCATCTTCAGTTCAACCTTTATTAGGCCATCATCAGGTTCTCAACGTTTTGAATCACTCTGGTTGTTTACATTAGATCATAATGTTTCGACAAGGGGAACTTTATATACTATTACTTGAATATTCTCCGCTAACCTCAAATCAGATCCTTGGGGAACACCCATTTTTTTCACATGCTTGAGGTCTTTGTTACCCTGGATTTTTCCTTTATATACTGTATTTTAGGAGTCAACCTGATGGATTTCTACCTTTTAATATGACTTTTCTACCTTATTCCACATAGAAGATTGAACTTTTTCCCCAGATCTAGGGAATTTTTCACGTAGGTTGTGTTTGGATTAGTCGTTTCAGGTGGATTTTTTAGGGTTAACCTGATGGATTTCTTAGGTTGTATTGAAGTTTTCCCCAGATCTAGGGATTTTTCATGTAGGTTGATACATGTTTATGTATGAATATAATATTTTTTGTATGTTGTTTGTGAAGTCTATGATGTGGATTTAGATGAGGGTTCTTCGATTACGGTTGTTTTGTTGGATGTTGTAAATCTAAGTGGGTTTGATGTTTTTTATTAACCCAACCTAACCAAACTCTACTAACATTGTTGTTATATGAGTATTAGTTCCTTCTGCAAGCATTCAAGTGACGTATATTATTTTAAATTAACCCAACCTAACCAAACTCTGCTAACATTGTTGTTATATGAGTATTAGTTCCTTCTGCAAGCATTCAAGTGACGTATATTATTTTAAATTGACCTAACCTAACCAAACTCTGCTAACATAATAATTCATCATATTATATAAAGGGTGAGTTTCTCTGCAAGCATCGAAATACGTCTATCATGCTTTAAAAAAACGTTGAAAACGTCTGAACGTCTGTGGAAAACGACTAACATGCGTTGAAAAAACGTTGAAAACTTGTAGGTGAGCACACATTGTTTATTATTAAACCAACCTCAACCGCTGGCACAAACACTATACTATGTAGGAGGTGAAGAAATAAAACATTTTTTGTATACATATTTTATTGAAATATAAAAAAAATATAATAATATATAGTAATAGTAAATAATAATATATAATAAATTCCGGGAATATGAGGTGTTCTTGAACTCTGCTCCTCCACTGCTGCAACCCTCAGCGAAATCAATCGATATCCATCAACTCTTGATCATGGATGGAGTAATGTCCCCAAGGTAGCGTCAGGTGTGATCCAGGACACAAGAATCTCTTATCGTCCTCTCCACTCAGAGCGATTTTTTCTTGTTCCATAGAAAACACCTGATGTTTTTCGCTTCTGATCAATCGTTGTTGAACGTATTTTTTGGTTGAATTTTCCAAGCATTCCTCAAAGTCATCAAATGTGATCGCATTATCTACAACGGCTTTCTTCACACCCTTAGCTTTCTTTGTGGTTCCATAATTTGACAGAATTTGATGAATTTCATCTTTTCCATATCCTTCTTTATCTAAATTGTCTTCAAGTTTTTCAATTTTGTCTAAGGGTGTGAAAACCTTCGTTGCATATAATTTTGATCTGAGACCAATGAAATCGGTCAAAAGATTGCCGTTATTTTCGTCCTTCATTATCCCTAGAACTTTTTTGTTAACTAAAGGTATGTTAAACCTATTGTTCTCAGGATAATCGCTGGTATCGAAATTAATGACAATCCTCACGAATTATTTTAAACATCGGGACATTGTATTTCATATATAAGCGAATCGGTATCGGTGTATAATACAGAACAATTCTCTCCAAATCTTTTCTGCATATAATCATAGTGGAAATCGTAAATTTTTGTTTTGGATATTTCAAGTATACTAAAGCCTACATATATTGGCTTGTTGAAGTAAATTTCGGTCTTATTTAACTCTATTGCCGTGAGATTTTCATTAAATATAGTAACTGACTTGAATTCAGGTTTGGAGATATATGATTCCGCACCATAACGACCCTCCCATTTTGTAATAAGTTTCACAATGCTATGTTTTCGTATATTTTCAACGGTTTTGCCGTAAACAGCATTATTCATAAGCTTAAAAAGATTTTTTTCGAAATTATTTTCAGCTTTTTTCCTCAATTCTGTATTAAGATCAATGTAGGGCTTGAGCCAAGAAGACTGCTCGAATTGAAGGACTCTATGGATTTTTCTGAGAATAAGACCGTTAGACAAAGCCTGTTTTAGGTTAACATAATGAATGATGTATTTTTTCTTAGGAAAAAGAGTTGCCATAAGTTTAGTGGGTTCAGACGGAGACGATGATGGTTTCCCTGTTTTGGGATTTATATGTTCAGGGCAGAAAGGAATATCTTGGTGTTGATCATGAAGATATTGAGGATAATCTAAATCGACTTCTAGAATATAGCCTGTATCGGAGTCATAGGGTATAGAGGTAACATCAAGGTTGGAATCGACCCACTCGAAACCTCCATAAGGCAGAGGTTGAGACATCGCCCAACCGTACTGGTTATTTATATC
Source organism: Gonioctena quinquepunctata (assembly GCA_018342105.1). NCBI lineage: Eukaryota > Metazoa > Arthropoda > Insecta > Coleoptera > Chrysomelidae > Gonioctena > Gonioctena quinquepunctata. The sequence continues at coordinate 184,605 of JAFIRS010001769.1, read as the reverse complement.
GAAATACATGAGATATTTTTCAGTTTCGGATGGATTGAAGTCTGGGAGATATCGATTGTTGGCTTGAGCACGTCTCTTTGAGCAAATTTGACTGAGCCCACCTCGAATCCCTTTTTCCACAAACAAAAGCATATCGACATCCGTAAGGAGTTCAAGTTCCTGTTTGGTATTATACAGCATACACTGCCAGGTATAACCTGGCAGTGTATATGAGTGGGCAGGATCCAACCCGTATGTACTATGGCTACTATCTCGAAATTTTTCAAAAACGTCACATAGCAGTAAAATGTCCGTTTTCATATATAAATCGACATATTCACCCAAAGTTGTAAAGTTAAATACACTCCACACGTTTTGAGCTCTTTCGTATAGTTTTCGCGAGCATGGTTTTTCGGTAAGAGTATTATAGAAATGTTCGATAGAAGGGAGAGTCGTTTCATCGAATTTATCAAAGGAATCAAAATAATCGTAAGGCATAACACCTTTTTTCGTTAGTAAATCGATTTTTTCATTAGAGACCTCTGGCAATTGTGCTCTTAAATTTGGAAATTCTGGTAGATAGGATGCTAATTTATTTAGAGAGGAATTTAGAAAACGGAAAGAATCAATGAATCGTAAATTAAAGTTTGATCCTCCGATATGTTTAGTAAATGATATGTATTTTTCTTTCGTTATTGGAAGTAAATCAATTTTTCCTTTGATTGTGGTGGCTATTTTTTCAATAATGAAATGGCTATCATAGCCGCTGAGATTATGGAACACTACAGGGATCATTTTGCTATCATTTAGATTGATATTACATGATTCATGAGCAGCACCGCGGTAATTAGAAGAATTATTATTATTTTATTATTATTTGTTGGAGAAAGATGAAAATGGTCTCTAACTTTTTTATCGCCTAGAGAAAACGGTTTTTCACAGATATGACAATGAGTTGCTTGTTGGAATGCAGTTTCCTGTTCCAAAGTCATATTCAAATTATAGACACAATTGTGAATAGTTTCAATTTCTTCCGTTAGCTCCAAAAGTTGGTTTGCGAACCATTCCATCGAATTCTCCCCTCTATACGAACGGTAAAAAGAAAGGGTGTTGTCGTATGAACATTTAAGATAGTAGCCAATAGTAGCAGGTTTATGCAGTTGATATTTTGATCCTTCTTGAATTTTGGTTAGAATACTCTCTATGTCGGCATATACAATAAATGGCACTTTTTCTTTGAATTCATAATTTTTAAATTTGAGAATAGATTTTTCACCGGTTGGCATTTTAATTTTACAATCGTTCAGTTTTATGCATAATTCAGTGTGATTTTGCAATTTTTCCTGTGATCTGAATAAATGAAGGCATCTATCACAAATATACTTTTTGATTTTTTCTTGGCTAAGTTGTTTGGAAAGGAGCCTGGATAGATCCTTGATCCAACAATAATGATAACGAATCGGTTTATCATCAGAATATTGGTTTTGTATGAGAAGAAGGTTCACATGTTTATCTCTTTTTTGTGATGTCAAGAAGGAAGGAAGGACGGAGAAAGATTTACCTAATTTTTTCAATGTATAAACGTTAACCGAAATACCGTTAAGTTTTTCGAAATTTGGAATTTGATGTATAGTCATAGGGAACTGTATCCCTTTGAGCTTCAAAGCTTCGGAATAATAGGGATATTTTGATGTACGCTGTGCATCTTTTTTAACGGGAAACAAGGCCGAAACAATTGACCAAGCAAAGCAGGCTAAGTCATCATTCATTACGTTAATACAGGCTTTTTTCAATTTAATTTCGGTCGGAAGTTCAATATATGATGATCCGATTTGTGGAGAGAATTTATTGATGTTTACCCCCAAGTTAATAATTTTTTGAAGTGCCCACCCGCTTTCTTTTCCACAGAATTCTTCAAGTTCAATCATTATGGGTTTCATCACATTATCCTCAAACCATGAATCCAAGTCAGTGTCTTGAAATATAGGAGAATTAGCTGTTGTAAAATATTTATACTCGGTTTGAACTTTGTCAGCCTTGGCGAGTACAAATTGCCCGCAGAATACAAAATTTACCTTTATTGAATCAAAATTCTTTAAAACGTTATGGATTCTTCGTTTGAATAGAGATTTACAATCGGAAAAGAAATGTTTTGTATCTTTATGGAAAAGATTAGAGATAGTTCCTGTCCGTATACGAGAACCGAACGCTGATTCACAGTCATTCCAATGGACCCGATGTTTAGCTGTCACATTCGAGTGTTTGAGTCCTGCTCCTTTTTTCTGCTCGTATTTGATTTGATTTCGCAGGGTTTTGACATTTCTTAGGGTTGCCAGCAGATGTTGTTTCTCAGCCAAAGTTGATGCTTCCTTGGAGCTCTATTAATACGTCTATAAGCTTTGGTACACTCTCGTAACCCGTTGAGGGCGGTTTTCCCATTATATTTGGCGGTTATCAACCCCAATAATGAGGTGATAAATGTTAGCACATCAGCAAAGTTCACCATTTTTTGAACACCTGCAACAAGAATGAGGTAATTAGTCAATGTAATTTTTCCCTAAACAATATATGAATCGCTAACTATCTCGTGGAAAAACGAACCTTGAATTTGCTAGAGGAGCACCGAAAAAACACGTCTGACCTCTATGAAGACTCGATGTAGACTGATGAAATCAGACAGAGTGAAGACTTAAGTTATGAAAACAATTTGGTTGGGAGGAAGACTGAATAATAGAAGTGTCACGTGATCAGTTTTTTGAAAATGACAGAGTCCATGAAAAATACACACCTTTAGTTCACTGGAGGAGCACCGAAAAAACACGTCTGACCTCTATGAAGACTCGATGAAGACTGACGAAAATCAGACAGAGTGAAGACTTAAGTTATGAAAACAATTTGGTTGGGAGGAAGCCTGAATGACACAAGAGTCACGAGATCAGTTGTAAATGACAGAGGCTAAGAAAAACTCAACTGAGGAGCACCGAAAAAACACGTCTGACCTCTGTGAAGACTCGATGAAGACTGACGTGAATCAGACAGAGTAAAGACTTAAGTTATGAAAACAATTTGGTTGGGAGGAAGACTGAATAGAAAGTGTCACGTGATCAGTTGAAAATGACAGAGGCTAGAAAAACTCACCTTTAGTTCACTGGAGGAGCACCGAAAACACGTCTGACCTCTCTGACAACTGAATCATGAATGACAAAATCAGACAGTGCAAAGACTTAAGTTCTAAAAAATAATTTGGTTGGAAGGAGGACTGAATGACAGAAGTGTCACGTGATCAGTTGAGAATGACAGAGGCTAAGAAAAAAACCTGAAGACTGGACGCTATCAGTTTAAAAAAAAGACTCACCTTTGAAGTATTGGAGGAACTCTCTAGAAGACTTGGACACAAAAAAGTAGCAGAGCTGCTCTAGAGACACACGTCTTGTCTGTTCAGCGGTTGGAACAGAAATGAATCAACAGCAAACAGTACCTATACTTAATATCTTTTTCTGAGAATGAATCGGTAGAGCGTAAGACAGAACGACAACAGCGCCACCTGGTGAGTGATTCAAGAACTAAGTTCAGCGATGACGTCATTGAGTTATATATATTTCAGCTGAGGTTCGAGGTGGGGTGGCGGTCTATGCTCATATCTGATATTGAGGATATATATGGAGATATGTGCAAGTGGTTACCCCCCGGTACCCCCAGGTACCCCCAGGTACCCCCAGGTACCCCCAGGTACCCCCAGGTACCCCCAGGTACCCCCAGGTACCCCGTGTACCCCCCTGTACCCCCTGTACCCACCGGTACCCCTGTACCCACCGGTACCTCCAGGTTGGACAGACATGGGAGATTTTTCTATAAACATGATTGATGTGACAGTGAGTGGAAATATATGAGTTTGACAACTGGAAAAAAACTTGAAAAAATTCACTCCCAACTATATAGAAAAAATAGCAAAATCAACTAAGAAACGTCTGAGATATATCACAATATCAAAATTTTACCAATACCAATAACAAAAATATCAAGTCTAATAAGTCTGAAAATATCGTACTTTGAACTCACTACGGCAACGCTGTAAATACCTCGACGACGAGAATAATTATAAGCTATCAGCAGATTCCATGCAGGCTCGAACTTGTGTAGCGCGGGGATTCCCAGATATTCGCTTGGTTTATTATAACTTTCAGATATATTTCATATTCCATTTGTTTCAATACCTTTGGATTACCGTGATCGATTCAAATTCGTTTGAGTACATATGGAAAAGATAATTTCAGCGATTGTTCATGGATTGAATGAATAGTTCAAGTTCCAGAGTGTTGTGTTCATGTTCAGTGTTGATTGAATTGAATATTATTTACAAGTACCTATGTTTCGAATGAAAATGAATGGAATTCGTTTGGGAAGGATAATTTCTGTGCATTTTTGTTGGTTGAATACATGAGCGTTCAGGCATTATTATTAAATTGAATATGGTTTTTCGGGTGGCTAAGAGCAAATTTCGTATGAAAATGTATCAACTTCCAGTGTTATAGAATGAATGTTTTTGTGTTGGAAAAAAATTACCGTATACTTTATTCAGTGTTGGAACGATTACCGTGTACTTTATTTCATATAGACTGAGAGTCGATTTTCTGCTGTAGACTATGAATTACTCGTTTTTCCTAGAAAATATGTGTTATGAGTTGAATGCATGTTCTTATCATCTTGGTGGATTTTTTCAATAATTTAGTGGTCTTTTGGATATTTTATAGTTCAGTTTCAGACTTCCGAAGTGTCTAAGTATGGATTTTTTCGCTGCGGAAGGTGAATTGGTAATTTTGCTAGAAAGTGATGTGTATTATAGGTTAGATTTTGACCTTTTCGTGGTTTTTTAATAGATTGTGTGCGTGCTTGGCTATTTTCATACAGTGTGAGTCTATTCTGGGTTGAATGCATGTTTTTCAACGTTTGAGAGGTACTTCCATTGGTGTGTGTGCATGCATGACGATTTTCAGACTTCCACGGTGTCCAAGAGTGGATTTTTCGCTGCAGAGGATGACTTATTGTTTTTTCTTTGAAAATATGAATGTATGATGAATCGGATGGATGTTTGCTAGGTCAGATGCATGTTTTTCAACGTTTCAGAAGCTTTTTCGACACATAAAAGTGTAATTTATTATATAAAGAAGATGATTTCGGAGGACGGTGCGCCATCTGTTGGGCAATAGATGAAAGTCAGTAGATGAGCTATGGCGGTTCTGGGCTCCTTGACCTCAGAACTCAGGCTGCGGAGGACATGATCCTGGAACAGAAACAGCAAGCAGGTCGGTCGGAGGTTTTTCCCAAAGCGCCTCAAACCTATTGTGGTAGCCATTTTTCCAAGATGGCTGACTTTTTTTCCCTGAGAGTTGACATACATATTTCCTCTAAGGGTAGCCATTTTTCCAAGATGGCTGACATTTTTTCCAATATGGTTGACATCTTTCATCATTTTAGAAATGGTGGTCAGTTCCTTAATTACGGCCTTTTTTTCGAGTATTTGTCCAGAAGTAGTTTGGCAGCCATTTTTTTTTTTTCTAAGTAGCCATTTTTCAATATGGCTGTCATTTTTTTTTATTCATCTAAGCGGCCATGTTTTTTTTTTCTCCTAACGATTTTTTTACCTTTAATTTTTTCCTATAATAGCGGCTATGTTTTTTTTCTAACTTTATACCTGAAGACCCCTTCAACGAACCGCCTATGGCAGAGCTCAGGTGAAAACTCCGAACTTCCGCCTTGCCGGTTCGACAGAACCCGGTGCATCCGCCAAAACCCTATGGCGATTCTGGCTCACCCTCAAGTGAGCCAGAAACGCCATAGCTCATCTACTGACTTTCATCTATTGCCCAACAGATGGCGCACCGTCCTCCGAAATCATCTTCTTTATATAATAAATTACACTTTTATGTGTCGAAAAAGCCTCTCAAACGTTGAAAAACATTCATTCAACCCAGAACAGACTCACACTATATGAAAATAGCCAAGCACGCACACAATCTATTAAAAAAAACCACGAAAACGTCAAAATCTAACCTATAATACACATCACTTTCTAGCAAAAATTACCAATTCACCTTCCGCAGCGAAAAAACACAATAAAAAATAATAATTCATAGTCTACAGCAGAAAATCGACTCTCAGTCTATATGAAATAAAGTACACGGTAATCGTTCCAACACTGAATAAAGTATACGGTAATTTTTTTCCAACACAAAAACATTCATTCTATAACACTGGAAGTTGATACATTTTCATACGAAATTTGCTCTTAGCCACCCGAAAAACCATATTCAATTTAATAATAATGCCTGAACGCTCATGTATTCAACCAACAAAAATGCACAGAAATTATCCTTCCCAAACGAATTCCATTCATTTTCATTCGAAACATAGGTACTTGTAAATAATATTCAATTCAATCAACACTGAACATGAACACAACACTCTGGAACTTGAACTATTCATTCAATCCATGAACAATCACTGAAATTATCATTCCCCATATGTACTCAAACGAATTTGAATCGATCACGGTAATCCAAAGGTATTGAAACAAATGGAATATGAAATATATCTGAAAGTTATAATAAACCAAGCGAATATCTGGGAATCCCCGCGCTACACAAGTTCGAGCCTGCATGGAATCTGCTGATAGCTTATAATTATTCTCGTCGTCGAGGTATTTACAGCGTTGCCGTAGTGAGTTCAAAGTACGATATTTTCAGACTTATTAGACTTGATATTTTTGTTATTGGTATTGGTAAAATTTTAATATTGTGATATATCTCAGACGTTTCTTAGTTGATTTTGGCTATTTTTTCTATGATAGTTGGGAGTGAAATTTTTTCAAGTTTTTTTCCAGTTGTCAAACTCATATATTTCCACTCACTGCCACATCAATCATGTTTATAGAAAAATCTCCCATGTCTGTCCAACCTGGAGGTACCGGTGGGTACAGGGGATACAGGGGGGTACAGGGGGTACCTGGGGGTACCTGGGGGTACCTGGGGGTACCTGGGGGTACCGGGGGGTAACCACTTGCACATATCTCCATATATATCCTCAATATCAGATATGAGCATAGACCGCCACCCCACCTCGAACCTCAGCTGAAATATATATAACTCAATGACGTCATCGCTGAACTTAGTTCTTGAATCACTCACCAGGTGGCGCTGTTGTCGTTCTGTCTTACGCTCTACCATTCATTCTCAGAAAAAGATATTTAGTATAGGTACTGTTTGCTGTTGATTCATTTCTGTTCCAACCGCTGAACAGACAAGACGTGTGTCTCTAGAGCAGCTCTGCTACTTTTTTGTGTCCAAGTCTTCTAGAGAGTTCCTCCAATACTTCAAAGGTGAGTCTTTTTTTTAAACTGATAGCGTCCAGTCTTCAGGTTTTTTTCTTAGCCTCTGTCATTTTCAACTGATCACGTGACACTTCTGTCATTCAGTCCTCCTTCCAACCAAATTATTTTTAGAACTTAAGTCTTTGCACTGTCTGATTTTGTCATTCATGATTCAGTTGTCAGAGAGGTCAGACGTGTTTTCGGTGCTCCTCCAGTGAACTAAAGGTGAGTTTTTCTAGCCTCTGTCATTTTCAACTGATCACGTGACACTTTCGTTATTCAGTCTTCCTCCCAACCAAATTGTTTTCATAACTTAAGTCTTCACTCTGTCTGATTTTTGTCATTCTTCATCGAGTCTTCATAGAGGTCAGACGTGTTTTTTCGGTGCTCCTCCAGTACTCCAGGTGAGTTTTTTCTTAGACTCTGTCATTTTCAACTGATCACGTGACACTTCTATCATTCAGTCTTCCTCCCAACCATATTGTTTTTATAACTTAAGTCTTCACTCTGTCTGATTTTCGTCAGTCTTCATCGAGTCTTCATAGAGGTCAGACGTGTTTTTTCGGTGCTCCTCCAGTGAACTAAAGGTGTGTATTTTTCATGGACTCTGTCATTTTCAAAACTGATCACGTGACACTTCTATTATTCAGTCTTCCTCCCAACCAAATTGTTTTCATAACTTAAGTCTTCACTCTGTCTGATTTCATCAGTCTTCATCGAGTCTTCATAGAGGTCAGACGTGTTTTTTCGGTGCTCCTCTAGCAAATTCAAGGTTCGTTTTTCCACGAGATAGTTAGCGATTCATATATTGTTTAGGGAAAAATTACATTGACTAATTACCTCATTCTTGTTGCAGGTGTTCAAAAAATGGTGAACTTTGCTGATGTGCTAACATTTATCACCTCATTATTGGGGTTGATAACCGCCAAATATAATGGGAAAACCGCCCTCAACGGGTTACGAGGTGTACCAAAGCTTATAGACGTATTAATAGAGCTCCGAAGGAAGCATCAACTTTGGCTGAGAAACAACATCTGCTGGCAACCCTAAGAAATGTCAAAACCCTGCGAAATCAAATCAAATACGAGCAGAAAAAAGGAGCAGGACTCAAACACTCGAATGTGACAGCTAAACATCGGGTCCATTGGAATGACTGTGAATCAGCGTTCGGTTCTCGTATACGGACAGGAACTATCTCTAATCTTTTCCATAAAGATACAAAACATTTCTTTTCCGATTGTAAATCTCTATTCAAACGAAGAATCCATAACGTTTTGAAGAATTTTGATTCAATAAAGGTAAATTTTGTATTCTGCGGAAATTTGTACTCGCCAAGGCTGACAAAGTTCAAACCGAGTATAAATATTTTACAACAGCTAATTCTCCTATATTTCAAGACACTGACTTGGATTCATGGTTTGAGGATAATGTGATGAAACCCATAATGATTGAACTTGAAGAATTCTGTGGAAAAGAAAGCGGGTGGGCACTTCAAAAATTATTAACTTGGGGGTAAACATCAATAAATTCTCTCCACAAATCGGATCATCATATATTGAACTTCCGACCGAAATTAAATTGAAAGAAGCCTGTATTAACGTAATGAATGATGACTTAGCCTGCTTTGCTTGGTCAATTGTTTCGGCCTTGTTTCCCGTTAAAAAAGATGCACAGCGTACATCAAAATATCCCCATTATTCCGAAGTTTTGAAGCTCAAAGGGATACAGTTCCCTATGACTATACATCAAATTCCAAATTTCGAAAAACTTAACGGTATTTCGGTTAACGTTTATACATTGAAAAAATTAGGTAAATCTTTCTCCGTCCTTCCTTCCTTCTTGACATCACAAAAAAGAGACAAACATGTGAACCTTCTTCTCATACAAAACCAATATTCTGATGATAAACCGATTCGTTATCATTATTGTTGGATCAAGGATCTATCCAGGCTCCTTTCCAAACAACTTAGCAAAGAAAAAATCAAAAAGTATATTTGTGATAGATGCCTTCATTATTTCAGATCACAGGAAAAATTGCAAAATCACACTGAATTATGCATAAAACTGAACGATTGTAAAATTAAAATGCCAACCGGTGAAAAATCTATTCTCAAATTTAAAAATTATGAATTCAAAGAAAAAGTACCTTTTATTGTATATGCCGACATAGAGAGTATTCTAACCAAAATTCAAGAAGGATCAAAATATCAACTGCATAAACCTGCTACTATTGGCTACTATCTTAAATGTTCATACGACAACACCCTTTCTTTTTACCGTTCGTATAGAGGAGAGAATTCGATGGAATGGTTCGCAAACCAACTTTTGGAGCTAACGGAAGAAATTGAAACTATTCACAATTGTGTCTATAATTTGAATATGACTTTGGAACAGGAAACTGCATTCCAACAAGCAACTCATTGTCATATCTGTGAAAAACCGTTTTCTCTAGGCGATAAAAAAGTTAGAGACCATTTTCATCTTTCTCCAACAAATAATAATAATAATAATAATTCTTCTAATTACCGCGGTGCTGCTCATGAATCATGTAATATCAATCTAAATGATAGCAAAATGATCCCTGTAGTGTTCCATAATCTCAGCGGCTATGAGAGCCATTTCATTATTGAAAAATAGCCACCACAATCAAAGGAAAAATTGATTTACTTCCAATAACGAAAGGAAAATACATATCATTTACTAAACATATCGGAGGATCAAACTTTAATTTACGATTCATTGATTCTTTCCGTTTTCTAAATTCCTCTCTAGATAAATTAGCATCCTATCTACCAGAATTTCCAAATTTAAGAGCACAATTTCCAGAGGTCTCTAATGAAAAAATCGATTTACTAACGAAAAAAGGTGTTATGCCTTACGATTATTTTGATTCCTTTGATAAATTCGATGAAACGACTCTCCCTTCTATCGAACATTTCTATAATACTCTTACCGAAAAACCATGCTCGCGAAAACTATACGAAAGAGCTCAAAACGTGTGGAGTGTATTTAACTTTACAACTTTGGGTGAATATGTCGATTTATATATGAAAACGGACATTTTACTGCTATGTGACGTTTTTGAAAAATTTCGAGATAGTAGCCATAGTACATACGGGTTGGATCCTGCCCACTCATATACACTGCCAGGTTATACCTGGCAGTGTATGCTTATAATACCAAACAGGAACTTGAACTCCTTACGGATGTCGATATGCTTTTGTTTGTGGAAAAAGGGATTCGAGGTGGGCTCAGTCAAATTTGCTCAAAGAGACGTGCTCAAGCCAACAATCGATATCTCCCAGACTTCAATCCATCCGAAACTGAAAAATATCTCATGTATTTCGATATAAATAACCAGTACGGTTGGGCGATGTCTCAGCCTCTGCCTTATGGAGGTTTCGAGTGGGTCGATTCCAACCTTGATGTTACCTCTATACCCTATGACTCCGATACAGGCTATATTCTAGAAGTCGATTTAGATTATCCTCAATATCTTCATGATCAACACCAAGATATTCCTTTCTGCCCTGAACATATAAATCCCAAAACAGGGAAACCATCATCGTCCCCGTCTGAACCCACTAAACTTATGGCAACTCTTTTTCCTAAGAAAAAATACATCATTTATTTTGTTAACCTAAAACAGGCTTTGTCTAACGGTCTTATTCTCAGAAAAATCCATAGAGTCCTTCAATTCGAGCAGTCTTCTTGGCTCAAGCCCTACTTTGATCTTAATACAGAATTGAGGAAAAAAGCTGAAAATAATTTCGAAAAAAATCTTTTTAAGCTTATGAATAATGCTGTTTACGGCAAAACCGTTGAAAATATACGAAAACATAGCATTGTGAAACTTATTACAAAATGGGAGGGTCGTTGGTGCGGAATCATATATCTCCAAACCTGAATTCAATTCAGTTACTATATTTAATGGAAATCTCACGGCAATAGAGTTAAATGAGACCGAAATTTACTTCAACAAGCCAATATATGTAGGCTTTAGTATACTTGAAATATCCAAAACAAAAATTTACGATTTCCACTATGATTATATGCAGAAAAGATTTGGAGAGAATTGTTCTGTATTATACACCGATACCGATTCGCTTATATATGAAATACAATGTCCCGATGTTTATGAAATAATTCGTGAGGATTGTCATTATATGTTCGATACCAGCGATTATCCTGAGAACAATAGGTTTAACATACCTTTAGTTAACAAAAAAGTTCTAGGGATAATGAAGGACGAAAATAACGGCAATCTTATGACCGATTCCATTGGTCTCAGATCAAAATTATATGCAACGAAGGTTTGCACACCCTTAGACAAAATTGAAAAACTTGAAGACAATTTAGATAAAGAAGGATATGGAAAAGATGAAATTCATCAAATTCTGTCAAATTATGGAACCACAAAGAAAGCTAAGGGTGTGAAAAAAGCCGTTGTAGATAATGCGATCACATTTGATGACTTTGAGGAATGCTTGGAAAATTCAACCAAAAAATACGTTCAACAACGATTGATCAGAAGCGAAAAACATCAGGTGTTTTCTATGGAACAAGAAAAAATCGCTCTGAGTGGAGAGGACGATAAGAGATTCTTGTGTCCTGGATCACACCTGACGCTACCTTGGGGACATTACTCCATCCATGATCAAGAGTTGATGGATATCGATTGATTTCGCTGAGGGTTGCAGCAGTGGAGGAGCAGAGTTCAAGAACACCTCATATTCCCGGAATTTATTATATATTATTATTTACTATTACTATATATTATTATATTTTTTTTATATTTCAATGAAATATGTATACAAAAAATGTTTTATTTCTTCACCTCCTACATAGTATAGTGTTTGTGCCAGCGGTTGAGGTTGGTTTAATAATAAACAATGTGTGCTCACCTACAAGTTTTCAACGTTTTTTCAACGCATGTTAGTCGTTTTCCACAGACGTTCAGACGTTTTCAACGTTTTTTTAAAGCATGATAGACGTATTTCGATGCTTGCAGAGAAACTCACCCTTTATATAATATTATGAATTATTATGTTAGCAGAGTTTGGTTAGGTTAGGTTAATTTAAAATAATATACGTCACTTGAATGCTTGCAGAAGGAACTAATACTCATATAACAACAATGTTAGCAGAGTTTGGTTAGGTTGGGTTAATAAAAAACATCAAACCCACTTAGATTTACAACATCCAACAAAACAACCGTAATCGAAGAACCCTCATCTAAATCCCATCTTAAAATCTCTAGATCTAGGGAAAAACTTTAATACAACCTAAGAAATCCATCAGGTTAACCCTAAAAATCCACCTGAAACGACTAATCCAAACACAACCTACGTGAAAAATTCCCTAGATCTGGGGAAAAAGTTCAATCTTCTATGTGGAATAAGGTAGAAAAGTCATATTAAAAGGTAGAAATCCATCAGGTTGACTCCTAAAATACAGTATATATAGGAAAAATCCAGGGTAACATAGACCTCAAGCATGTGAAAAAAATGGGTGTTCCCCAAGGATCTGATTTGAGGTTAGCGGTGAATATTCAAGTAATAGTATATAAAGTTCCCCTTGTCGAAACATTATGATCTAATGTAAACAACCAGAGTGATTCAAAACGTTGAGAACCTGATGATGGCCTACTAAAGGTTGAACTGAAGATGAATCGAAACGTCGAGAGCCGGATGAAGATTCGAAACGTCGAGAACCTGATGATGGTCTCATAAAGATCGAAACAGGTAAAAGGTCGCAAAATGACCACGTTGGACCTTAGATTTTCTTATGGGGATTTACATGGGAAAAAGTGCCAAATTGCGCCAGAATCCCTGCAGCTATATCTACTAAAAATATAGGAAAACCGGAAAAACCGGAAGTGTCACAATAACAAAAATATTTTAACTGGATTTTCAATATTTCCTTCACCGTCTTTATAAGTTTTCAGAATCATACTATTTTTAGTACTCTTTATATATATCGCGTCAACTCGAGAAGATATACCCTGTATATTGATAACTAGCTCAAGTCCGCGGTGTTCCCCGCCTAGAATTCAAAAAAGTCATACTTTTTGAATCCATGCAAGAAATTTGCGAAATACAATATATACAGATCAAAGGACAAAATGTCGTAAATTTTTCCAACTATAATTTTCGTTGGCATAATGAATACTCTAAGTATTTTCCACAACTTTCATTATTTTCAAATTGAAACTATGGAAGAAAAAAAATACTACATGATGAAAAAAAAAACGTTTCAAATATTCTGAAAGTAGTTGAAAGGGGTTTTCTTAATACGCACCTTCCCCTAGAATGTTACCTTCTTGCAAAATTACTCTTTGATATATAACTCGATATTTGACCTTTTAGTAGATGTAGTTTGGACCGCCTGGGATGCAAAATTTAGACATGAAAAAAATTTGATCGTAAGAAAAAATGACGTATTTGAAAAAATATCAGATTTAAAGAAAAACATTATTAAGTATTCAGAGGTTGTATCAAAACCTTATGCTCAATTTAATTTATCTATTCGTGAAAATATTTGTGATATAACCTGTTTTATAATAAGTTTTTTTACCACCTGGGATGCAAATATTCGACACGATAAAAAATAAAACGAAAATATATAATGAAATGTTTATTCTTCAATTTTTAGTGAACCTTGGAGTACTTGGTAACGCTGCATTCGAGAATTGAAAGTAAAATATTGTTGGAGAACCAATTCGAAACTGATTTCGAAAAAGTCGAAATATAAAAAAAAACGTTTTTTACTCAGCCTTCATTGAACATCCTGTATATTGAATATTTACTTTATTTTCTCATCTGAATACTGAAATCACATTGTTTTGTATTTGACTAATAAAGGGAGGTGCACGCCGTGGGGCGTTGGTTTGCACGCACTGATTATCAAGTTTCATACCAAAAATATTTTATCACCAAATTCTTAATCTGGAATTAGGGTTTTCAAGTGATGTCTGAATGGTGAGTGACTTGATTTCTATTAGTTTCGATTAATTGTTCGTAACTGAACTCGTTTCTATATATCTAGTTGAAAAATATATTTCATCTATAGAAAAATCCCTTTGATTATTTCGCACATCAGAATCACCCAGTATATTGCCACCGATAATTTTCACCTGATGATTTTCACCTGATGATTTTCACCTGATATATTTTATCATTCACAACTAGACAATGTGTCCCAATATACCCCAAGAAACTTGATCCTCGATCTAACATCCCTTTTATTAGATACTCAAACCGTTATACCAGTAATATACTTGAATTTTCGCAATAAATTTTTGATTGTGGACCACAACTCAAGTGATTATTTTCTAATTACGTTAAATGGCGTGAGGCCAGGGTAATTTTATTAGTAGTCTAATTGGAAAATGTGGGAAATATGATTGCAAAAGAGGGTGAAATAGCAATATTGATTCCGAAGGAGAGGAAGAGAGATGGGGTAGATGCGATTATCCGGAAGTTTTTTCAGGGCGAATTATTCGTTATAGGTTATTGGCGTTTTGTAAAATTAAAGTCTATATGAATTCTTGAGACTCAGTCGGGATATTTCTTTGGTATTGATAGCGACACAAAAAATTAAGTGCATCCAGCTAGTAGGTGGACATTCAGATAGACACGGACTATGCAAAGTTTTTTACCTTCAATAATTTCTGCCTATAAAATTGTGTTTATATTTTGAAGTAAATTAAGTTTTGAAAAAAAAAATCTAAAAAAATCAATTTATTAATACAGTGTGAGATTCGTGGTCGATCGATCTTACAATAATGAGTATAACTATAATTGTCTTTGGTGTTGCTGGTATCCAGGAGAAACCTCGTACCTATGTGCCTATGTAACTCGAGGTATATTTAGTTAATGAATAAACGAACTGCTATAATAACTGAGAGCCTACTCAGTACGGTTATAAAATAAATCACGAAATAGATAGAATAGGTTCTTTATTCGTTATCAACAATACTACTCCGAACCTGTCTGAGTGTTCATGCCAATGCAGTGATGCCATTGGTGGGCTAGGATCATTCCGATTTGTAGAAAAATAACTAATAAAAACACTTTTTAAAGACAATCTTTTATTTAAGCCGTGTACAAAACGTATAAAATAAGTTTGAGTCATCGCTGACAATGATTTAATGATTCTTTGTTGAAATATTTGGTTTCAAAAAGCTTGTTGCGCGAAGTGTTCATAAAAGTAGGTACCAATTAATTTCATTGGACTATGATTGGTTGGAAGGTAACAACTTGTCGAAGTATTGATTTTATTACAATTCACGCGACGAGCTTTTTGAAACTAAATAATTCAACAAAAAATAATTAAATCATTGTCAGCGATGACCTAAACTTAATTTATACGTTTTAGTACTGGGCTTAAATAAACGCTTGTCTTTAAAATGTTTTTTATTGGTTATTTCATTTTTTGTTTTTTAGTTAGTTCGACTTAATTTGTTCATTTCTAATAGAGCATCGTTATTACAAGGTCTCTTTCCTGTATGTTTTGAGCTGAAAGAAATCATGATCTCCGACCCCAAAAACTCCCACACACCCATTTTGAATAGAATCTAACCATAATCACAAAACTCGTCCGCCACCCTGAAGTCGACATCTTGAATTTATAGATTTTGACAAAAAATTCATAATCTCCGAACCTGAAAACCCCCACATACCAATTTTGAATGAAGTATGAAAATAATCAGAAAACTCGTCCTCCATCTTGAGGCTGCCATCTGGAATTTATGAATTTTGACAAAAAATTCAAAATCTTCGCCTGCGAAAACCGCCGCATACCAATTTTGAATCGCGGACTATAATCACAAAACTCGTCCTTCATCTTGGAGCCATCATCATGAATTTAGGAATTTCGACATAAAGTTAATAATGCCCGACTACGAAAACCCCCTCATACCAATTTTGAATCAAATCAGTCCATAATCACAAATCCCGTCCGCCATCTTGGAGCCGCCATTTTGTTTTTTCCCCAAATGCAAATTCCATAATGCATTGTCACCGGAATTATGAACACTTGCCAAATTTCTAATCCATCGGACGACTAGAAGTCGGTCAACATTCACTTGCAAGATTTGACCCTAACGACTGTAAAACTAGTTACAAGCTTGTAATAAGAACTTTTCAAGAAAAAATTCAACCGACGAAAAAAGAAACAGAAACGATAAACCAAGTAACTAATTTTGAGTCGGCGCCAAACAAACAATCAACGAAGATCATTACATTATTTTAAATAAATAATCAAAACGAAATAACTTCAAAATGCAACGTGATATCTCCAGCGATAAGAAATAACAATCCAAAAATGCGCACTCCGCACGACCACTCGTAACGACGTGTGTTCCCACGTATGTGTCCGTTCGGGTAGCTGTCTCGCTGATATTAGCTTCGGGAAAGCTCGGCGATTTTCGGCGAAGGGTCGTGATGCCGCCGCGCATCCCGCATCCATAATTTTTTACGCTTTACGTTATTAATTTACTTGTTTGTTTGTTTGGCGCCATCTTAAAATTAGTTGCTAGGAGTTTAGGGGTAGAGTTATTAGGACTGAAAAGGTTTTTTTTTGAGTTTATTTTATCGTCGGTTCAATTTTTTGTTCAAGTTTTTATAAATTTAGTTATTTTGGTTGTTTGTGAGCTGGCAGGGTTGACGTTGAATTTAGGAATATAGGCACGTTTCTAATGATTCTTTTGTTTCAAATCGTATGCTATCCCGGCGGAAGCACATGAATTTCCTACCATTTGCGATACAGGATGTGCCATACTGACAACTATGTATGTGGAAACTATTCAATAAATTTGAATGAACATATCTGCATAGTAATCCTATAGACTAGGGAAAGGTTCATATACCACTTCTTCTTCCTTATACCTACAGACGGCGAGTCAGAACAAGATAAAAAAACTCCATTAGTTATATGGTTAGATTAAACAAATTCCATGGCCATTTATTCTCATTGATCCTACAGACTCTGGAGAAGTTTTTAGCCTATGTATACAGGGTGAGACATAACAACACCGGCAAACTGCTGTTTAATTTCTAATAAAAAGAACATCGAAATAGTAAACCGATTCCAACAGAGTTCTCTCAAAAACAAATCATTTTATAAACTAACATTACATCAACTTTTCCTAAAACTTACTGAACACGATTAGTACCTCTAAGTATTCGTATTGATCATGAATACTGTGTTAGCGTGTTTTAAGGTTGTATATAAACACAAGATAATGAAATAATTACAGTTATAGGAGCGCATATACACGAGCAATTTTGATAAAGATTTATTGATTTCATTATTATTACGTGCTTTTATATAGTTTCACTTGTGAGTTCGTTCGTTAGGATCAAATCTTGCAAGTGAATTTTGACCGACTTCTAGTTGTCCCTAGTTGTCCGATTGATTTGAAATTTGGCAGGTATACATAATTCCGGTGACAATGCATTATGGAATTTTTATTAGAGAAAAAAAAGGTCCGATGGCGGACGAGTTTGTAATTATGGTCCGATTTGATTCAAAAGGGGGGGTTTTGGGGTCGGAGTTAATTCTTTTTGGTATGCGGGGGTTCTCGGGTCAAGATTTTGAATTTTTTGTCAAAATTCATAAATTCAAAATGGCGGCCCCAAGATGGAGGACGAGTTTTCTGAGTATAGTCATATTTTCTTCAAAATTGGTATGTGGGGGTTTTCAGGTTCGGAGAATATGACTTTTTTGTCAAAATCTATAAATTCAAGTTGGTGACTTCAGAATGGCAGACGAGTTTTGTGATTATGGTCAGATTCCATTCAAAATTGGTGTGTGGGAGTTTTCCGGTTCGGATATCATGATTTCTATCAGCTCAAAACTTACAGGAAAGAGACCTTGTAATAACAATACTCTATTAGAAATAAACAGATGAAGGCGAACTAACTGAAAAGCAAAAAATAAAATAAGTAATGAAGACAAGCTTTCATTAAAGCCGTGTACTAAAACGTATAAAATGAGTTGAAGTCATCGCTGACAATGATCTAATTATTTTTTGTTGAATTATTTGGTTTCAAAAAGCTTGTCGTGCGAATTGTAATGAAATCAACACTTCGACAAGTTGTTACTTACCAACCTATCGTTGTCCAATGAAATTAATTGGTACCTACTTTTATGAACACTTCGCGCGAATTAGTTTTTTATTGGTTATTTTATTCTGTTATTATTTTGGCACCCTCTCCAATAATACATATACGATACATTTTTTCTTCATATTTTTTCGAGATCTCGCATTCTTTTTGTTTCCACTATATTTTGAGTAGCTCTCGTTAGGAGAATAAGGTATTTTCAATCTAATTTCGATATTTTTACGCAAAATGCTTCGAGGAGTCGACACGCATAATTGCATCCATTTATTTCTATCAGTAAAGGGAAGAGCATTGTTTCCTTTAACGGAAATGGAATGAAATTGACCAAGCAAACCTTTTTCCACTTCATTACCAGAAAATTTGGGAAAAATATGCGTGACTGTATGAGGACGAATATGAATGAAGGAAATATCAGAAAATAATTTATGATATCGAATATCGTGAATTAAAGGATATTTTGCGCAGCGCAGGATTCTCTGGATAGCGCCAGGCTGGCTCGAGATTTCTGTGTTGAAGCGCGAGCCTTCCATTCAGTATATTCCGGAACGGCTTCGAATATAAAACTGTCTCTCACCACAGCGACCGACCGACTTCATCGCACGCTGTTTACCAAAAACTTCGAATTGTTCGCAACTTTCAAATGTGAGTACCTTTGAAACTCCACTTTTCCGTAGTTGGTGTTATATTGGATTTTCTGACTAATTGATATTTGACAGAAAGTTGGCCGAATTCGAATTAGATTTTTTTCGTTTGCAGAACGATTTCCAATTTGAGAACTTCTTGAGGTATTTGTTGATTCGATATTTTTTTATGGTGAGAAAATATCGATGAATTAGTTAGGACAATTATCAAGAAGCAATTTTTATCTCAACGAATTAGATTTGGCTTCTACATTAAAATGCATTTTCGGTTGTTTTTTTTTCTTTAAATCCTAAATCCAATTTTCATATTTCCACGATTAGGTACAAATCTCTAAGCAAGGTGAGAAATGAAATATATGCAATATTTTGAATATATAGGAGTTTCATTTGCAAAGAAAAACTATCAGAATATTCGGTTGAATGTTCGTAAAAAGTGATAACCTTGACTGAACTCTACTTTTCCGTAGTTGAATATAAAATATTTATTGTGGATTTTTTCTTGTTTCCAAAATACTTTCCGATTTGAGAATCTCTTGATAATTATCGATATTGTGATGGCCAAACTGAGCATGACTTCACTGTTTCAGTTTCAAGGAAATCTTCAATTTCAATGATTTAAAAAATTTGTTTTTTTTTAAAAGAAAATGATTGTTTTGGTTGCTTTTGCTGTTTTTTATTCGAATAGAAAAAATGCTTTTTAAATCACAAATTTGTCCTTGCAGAATACATTGAAACTAATAATTTTCACTTCCAAGGGAGGAATGACTAAAGGTATATAGATTTTGGTACATTTTCTCGAAAGAAAACAATAATTATAATTTCTATCTGTTTTTAAATGTGTGTGTTTGTGTCTGTCCAAGCAGCATACACAAAAATATCCAATAGCGCAGAATTGCAATGTTCATGGTTATTACAAAAAATGTGGGAAACCCATGAAACTGACACCGAAATCGTATTTCTGAATGAGTTAATATTATTGAAATCAAAAAAAGGACTTTACTACATAATGCTGCTCGACCTGGGACAAACTGTAAATTATAGTGATTGTGGTAATATTGCTGAATATCATGGTAATTTATTCTGAAAAATCCTGTTTTTCAAATTTGTATTTATTTAGTTTATTGAAATCTAGGACAGAGAGTTCCAAATACTATTTTTTCACCGAAAAAATATCGAATTGCCGATTAAATGGCGAGGATATGAATATTTCTCAGATTGACATGATAATCTGGAAGAATCTAACTAGCCAGCTTTCACTGTTTTATATTTGTCATTTATGAGATTGTTTCAATGGACATATTTGACACATTTGTCAATCGAACGATAAACATTTTACTTTTGATTGATTATTCGTCAGTTGGAAATTCGTTCGATTTTTTTTTCTGGCAACGATGTATTTCTGACGAACTATTCTTTTATTAATTGCATCCTGTATGACAAACTCGATTCATTCCAAAACAGGAAAATTGTATATTTTTTTTATTGGTATCAATAGAATGTGGACATAAAGGCCTGTATGGTGAATCGGTGTTAATTCGAGCTGTATTATTTCCCTGGTTATTTTTCTCTACAATTTCTCAACAATGCTTTATGAAACAAGTGTCTTCTTGCGTTTGAAAAATTGACTACCAATTCAGACATGAAATCATTCGTCAAAAGTAAAGTGATTGAAGAATGGTAAAGAGAATGGCAGCGTCAAGTTCAAAACTGGCGCAAATAAAACCATCCGTAAAACCCTGGACTCACCTTCCAAAATGTAGAGACATCAAACAAATCTCTGTCATCTACGTATGGGCCACACAAAATTTTCGCACGACTACCTATTGTCACGTTCTGAACAAACAACATGTGAAGTCTATAATACGTATCCTTGAAATATGTCCCAAATTTCAAGAAGCAAGAACAAATACCAAATATGGGAAAATCTATATGAAACTTTGGGAAGAAACTGTAACGTTATTAATTTTATGTCATTCTTAACAGATATTAATATGTTCCACTCAATCTAAATGTAATGATGTTATTTATTGTTGCGCTAATAACTCTGGTGGTTGATGCGCTAATTCTTAAATAAAAAATTGACTGCTGCGGCCTTCCTCATATTTTGAAATCAAATAATTTTTCAGCAGTGTGTGAACAGGGATCTTTTTGAATATGTAATCTGCTATCTAGAAAATAAATGAGAAATCTACAGATCACGTGATCCAGACCAGCAGAACACAAACTCTACTGAAATGGCAATCAATTCATGAGGCACTGCATAATTTTTTTTATGGTCTGTCATTTCGCATGATGATTGTCAAATCCTTTCTGACATCAGAAAAAAAGGGCACGAAGCAAAAGAAATATGAAAAACAACAGACAGCTTTCATCCCTTTCATAGGTTGCAGTATATATTTCATTCGATAGACAAATTTAAAATACCTACTGATTGGATATTTCTTCGTGACAAAAAACATAATTTGGTGAACGCAGTAACTTATTGGTAGCCTAGAAGTTGGTTTTCTTCGCTTTCATATATATCTTCTGGTCTTTTTTAGGTGAAAAGTTTTCGAGAAACATTGTTCATCTACAAAAAAATTATTTTCAAATAATTATGTATATGAATTGTGTATTATTATGAATAAAAGCAATATGACCCTCGATATAATTTACCTATGGAAACAATAAGAAGGATATAGAAAGTATTTTCTAATTCGATTTTATATAATTTTCTTACAGCATATAAAGGTCAGTAAAATATACCGTTTTTTGAAAATCCTTCATTCACTTATAGACTTTATATGTCTTCCAACTGCTTTTTGATTATTATGTAAGAACGTGATGAACTTTTCTTCTGATCTTTAGCGAATCAAGATTATACATTTTTTGGTTTTGTTAATTTATGAAAGAATATATACTCGAATTCAATTTGAAACTCATTTTCTCTTCTGTATTCATCGGATTAATCAAATTTGTCCTGTGATTTAAATTCAGAGGAAATTAATATTCCAATCAGGAATTAATATCGTCCTGTCCAAATGAATAATAGGCACCCTTACTGAGGTAAAAAACCTTCAGAAGATTATTAATTCATTGGTTTCATAAAACTTGGTAATAGTTGGGAAGTTATATTCATGAAATTTTATTTTTCAGTTATGAATGAAACTGCTTTTTGGGAGTATGCTATATCTGACAAAGGGTAATATATGATTACCTAACTTGAAATAAATAAAGCATAATTTCATTAAATTCTGAGGAATATCGAGAAGCAGATATATGTTATCTTTGCATGAATTTTTTAATATCTTTGCATATATTTTCAGGAAGAACATGATTCTTTGGCTATTATTGAATAATGATAATAAGAAAGTTTTCTATACATCCCAGTCACTGAGAATGAATTATCGATTATTGAAACGTTTTCACTCACCATCAATGATATCGTATTACACTATCTTGAATTATTGATCTTGCATGAATCAATTATAAGGCGACGAGCTGAGTATTACCAATTAATTCTACAATTTGTTTTCAAGGAGTAAATGAAGAAAGGAATTTGGATCGAATCCTTTCCGATAATTTGACGGGCAAGTATACATTTTTCTGAATGTTGTGTAATGTTTGAGTTTCAAAAAAGATGTCTGGCAGAAAAATTGGGTTTGGAATAGAGAGGAGAAAGTATCAATCGTTTAAGACAAAAATTCTCAACCAAAGATTTTCTGATAAAAAAAAAACATTTCAGTACGGCTTCATAAATTCTGAGTGATTTCAAATAGAACTTTGAATTTCGAATACTTATGGGAAATAGATTGCTGATGAAGAGATGAAGCATAAAACGACGACATGCAAACCCAATTTGTAGTTGAGATTATCCTAGTTAAGGTGGTTGACTGATATTATATTATCTTATTTCCGTTAGTTTTTTTTTATTGAAATTAACGTGTCTTGACAACAAAGGCCATTGACACATGAACAGTACAGGAATATGGAGTAAACACAGGTCAGTATATTAAATTGCACTGAATGGGATATATACATTGTGAGGTAATATCAAATATTATTATATAAAGCAATATCTTTTAGAAAGAGAACAGTATTATTATTTTATATGCATCAGTAAGTATTTCTGCTAGGTTTCCATGGATGTGATATTCCCTACGATTTGTGGCGAAATTTACGCATTCGATCAGGATATGCTTCACAGTGATTGGGACATTGCAGGTTGTACAAAAAGGGGGGTCTTCAGAGGCCATCAGATGTCCATGGGTTATTCGAGTATGTCCAATTCTTAGTCTGCGCACGATTACCTTTCCTTTTCTCTGGAGATTAGGTAATTGGAGTGGAGCTGATGTTGGCCTGATCTCATGAAGTTCAGTGTGGTTTTCATTCCAGTGGGTTTGCCAGGACTTTTGGACAGAGTTTTTGAAAAATGTTTTCCGGTCAGTTAGTAACTGTATGTTTTCAAGTGTTAAACTTGCAGACAATGCACCTTTGGCTGCATCGTCAGCAAATTCATTCCCAGTAATTCCCACGTGTGATGGGGTCCAGATTAATGTTAGAGACACCCCCATAGTAGCGAGTTCGCTGGAAATATCATGTATAGTTTGTATCAGTGGGTGATCTGTGAATATATTTTTGAAGGAGTGAATAGTGGCTAGGGAGTCTGTGCAGATTGCAATGTTCCGATAGTCCGGTGTTATAGAATTTAGGGCCAAGAAAATTGAATACAGTTCGCCTGTATGGACTGTGGCGGAGATTGGGAGTAAACATTGTTTGACCACACTGTCAGTGTTTGTAGCTGAGCAACCAACACCCAGTTAGCCTTTAGAAGCATCAGTAAACAGAATATTATCGAAATATTTCGAATTGATCAACTCTAGGAATGATTGTCTCAGGAGGAGTTGGTTGGTTTCGTGTTTGCGGTATGACGTGAGTGTCCGTTAGAACTAATCCATTTCAAAACCACTATTGAAAATTGAAGTCATTATTTGGTGGGAACTACCCAGGTAGCACGGTGACGTCGAAATGACGTCCTAATTTGGTCAAATAATTTACCAACTGACGTCAAAAAGTGACGTCTCAGAGACTCTGAAAAGACGTCAAAATGTCACAACCACAAGACGTCATCAGCAGGACGTCACTCTGACATACGATGTCTGAAAAATGACATATGGAAGACGACATTTTGAAGATCTACAAGATCATTAGAAGACGTCAGTCAAATGACCAATAAATGACGTCATACGAAAGACAGTCCCAGGCCTTTAGGAGCTTCTAGTTCTCATGAGCAAATTGATAGTTTTATTGAAGTAGAATAAAATGAATTGAAATACATTATTGAATTCATTACATTTTGAACATCAAAAAAATAATCAAGATTAACAATAAAAAAAAAACAAAAAAATGTTGAGTTCGCTACAAAAAGTATAGTATCTTCGAATTAAATTGGGCATTTCTCTTTGAGTATACCTAATTGGTCTTTTAATGGCGGCCACAACACTTCCCGCTTTCTTTCTTTTGTTGACAATGGCGACCCCTTTCCCATCCTTCTCGGAGAACTCTTCTCGTACATTATTTGTTGATGAATCCGAGAGAGTAACGCCAAGAAACAGCGTAGACACAAATAAACTAACACCAAACCACCAAACTAAAACAACAACAAAAGCAGGAATCTTTGCCGGTGATGTGACTTGACGACCCGACCCAACCGGCGGACCCCGACCCAGCCGAGTCCGATCAAAAATCTACGCTATTGCACCAGAGTTGCTAGGTCAAATAAATATTATTTTATTCCAACAAAATTTTTGAAGAATACCTGTTAATAACTCTTTCAGACTTGACCGATTGACAAGCTTTTTTTTTAATGAGAATTTTACTTGACAAAATTAAACAAATGATATTTGACTACCATCTAGTGACAAAACAAAAATAAAATGTATCAATATCACGTACATTTTTAGCCTGCCCCAACTCTTACGTTTTCATTTTAGAGAACATTTTATACTTCCAGACACAAATAATTGATGATTTTTGAAAGTTTGGTGTTTTAACATTGTGAATTATGACAAGACGGTATTCTGAAATTTTGAACTGGAACTACATCAGCCTATTTCTTCTATATATTTCGTAAAGAATTCATTAAGTTTCCTCTGTTCCTCAAATTGAAAGTAATTTTAATCCTGGGGAATTTTTTTCAGTATTGGCAACACTACCACACACGTGGTGTTTTCACGGTACTTATGCTGGCCCAATGTTAGTGAATATGGCATTCCCTGTGCAAACCAATAAACTGGTAGCCCGGGATTACGTATCAGATTCAAACTTCTTCCAAGATGTAGAAAATAAGGAACAGAACGGAAGATATCAGTTTAACTTTTGAGTTTATTATTATTGTAACGTAAATAAACTTAACTTGGTTTTACTAATTTATTTCACACTTAAATTGACAACTAATTTACATTACTGGCTACGCCACTGTATAGCTCGATGTTATCGATCTATTTATCTCCGATACAGCATTCTCGATGTTTCCAATTCTGGCGGTTGGTGCCCAGCATGTTCCAGTTATTTCCAATATCGACCGTTGTTATCTGCCGCGGCGTAACTGGATTGTTCTCGAATATCTCCGGGGATGATATCATCGCTGTCGATGTCAACGCGTGAGGCGACAGGTCCGGCCTAGGTTCGTTACATTGCCCCCTTCTTAAAGACATTTTGTCCCGAAATGTCATCCTTGGAGTGTGACGATATCTGCATGACTCCCCATAGTTGCACCGTGGAGTTCGATGGAAGTAACACTCCACGGTCTTCATGACTGGTCGTGGAAGAGGGTTACAGCAAACCAAAATCTTGACGCCGCTGGATCTGAATATCGCCTCCAGCATACTTCTTATGACTCTCCAGTCCAACCCATCAATACCACAGGACAATTTTGGAATTGCTAGATCCACCAGATTCTGGTCCACCATAGTGTCTCTTAGTTTGGTGAGACTCTTCCAGACATCTCCGTAGGACGGTTTATCTTGGGAATGCCTCTTGGTAACTAGGTAGTAGATGTTTCTCTGGCCTTTCTTCAACTGTAGCACCCCACCAACCTCTGGATTCTGCTCCCGCAGTGTTTGGAGTTGACCAAATTTCTTGGAAAACACTACGGCGATGCCCCTGGACATTTGAAGATCTTCTGCCACACAGTGCGCTAGAGCGTAGTCAGCAGGCACCTCGAAAAGGTCTCTTGACTCCTCTCTAGTAACCCCATGTAGAACTTTCTGCCCGTTTGAATGCAAGGACATAAACTTCTCGAACGTCATATCATCCTCCGGTGGCTTGAGGGTGCGAACTTGGTCATGGTTTCCAGCGTAAGGGGCCAACCTGTTGAAATGGATGACCCTTGGTTTCCCTCGGGGTGGCTTATGGATTCGGTACACAAGGTCGTTTATCCTTTTCACGATTTTATACGGGCCTTCCCACGAGTTCCGCAACTTTGGTGATAGTCCACGACGACGTTTGGGGTTGTACAGCCAAACCAGGTCATCAACCTTAAACCCTCCAGCGTCGGCCTTGATGTCATAGGTCTTCTTCATTTTATCGCTGGCACTCTGGATGTTCAACCGGACTCGTTCGTGGATGTCGTCCATTCTCTGCCGAAGTTTGCTGACGTAGTCCTCTCCCGCAGTGTCTTGTCCTGGCGGTATCCCAAACTTCAGGTCACAAGGCAGTCGCACTTCTCGGCCCATTATAATACTAGCAGGAGTTTGACCTGTTGACTCGTGTACTGCGGATCGATAGGCCATCAGGAACAAATGAAGATACTGGTCCCAGTCTCTTTGATGGTCAGAGACAACCTTGGACAAGTGGCGGTTGATCGTTCATCCGTTCCACCATTCCATCGGACTGTGGATGTAGGGCCGTGGTTCTTGTCTTGCGGATGTTCAGCAGTAAACATATTTCTTGGAACAGGTTGGATTCGAAATTTCTGCCTTGATCCGAGTGCAGCTCCATTGGAATACCAAATCGACATATCCACTCTTTCACCAAGACGTCGGCGACGGTGATGGCTTCCTGGTTGGGCAGGGCATAGGCTTCCGCCCACTTACTGAAGTAGTCCATTGCCACAAGGATGCATTTATTCCCGTGGTCGGATACGGGAAACGGGCCGGCGATGTCAATGGCGATTCTTTCGAACGGGCTGCCTACGTTGTACTGACGCATCGGGGCCTTGTGTCGTATTCGAGGTCCATTGCTAGCAGCGCATACAGCGCACTTTCTGCACCAGTCCTGGACGTCAGCTTGACAATTGGTCCAGTAAAACCGTTGCCTCACTTTCTGCAGGGTCTTCGTCACTCCCAGATGTCCTCCAGCGACTCCATCATGGATTTCCCGCAGCACTTCCTCTCTTCTGTTCCTGGGAACAATTATTTGGCGTCTGTCTTCCCCACCAATATCGGCCTCCAACACACGTTTCAGGATCCCATTGTCCAGAATAAGAGAGTTCCATTGTGCCCAATAGGACTTAACAGCCGGCGAGTAACCTGCGACTTCCTGCCATGATGGTCTTCGATTGCCCTTCTTCCAGCTGACGACTAAGCCAAGGTCGGGGTCTTTCTCTTGGTCTTTCTGGATCTTGCTGTCGTTCCAGTTGTCATCCATTGCCGCGGTTCTACAAAGTGTTGCTTCTTTCTCTTCTGCTCGTCGGCAATGTGAGCAATCATCTGGACATGGTCTTCGCGACAAGGCATCTGCATTCTTATGGCTAGTTCCGGCTCGATGTTCGATCTCGAAATCGAATTCTTGGAGTCTCTCGATCCAACGTGCTACTTGACCCTCAGGATTTTTGAACTGTAAGAGCCATTTGAGAGCTGCATGGTCAGTTCTCAACAGGAATCTTCTTCCATACACGTACTTGTAGAAGTGCTCCACTCCCTTTACAACAGCTAACAACTCTCGCCTGGTGACACAGTAATTGCGCTCTGGTTTGCTAAGCGTCTTGCTGAAATAACCAATGACCTTCTCCTGTCCCTCCTGGATCTGAGATAGGACAGCTCCAAGTCCCACGTTGCTGGCGTCCGTATCCATAATGAATTTCCCTTTGGGTAGGGGATAGCTCAGTATAGGTGCGTTGATCAAAGCTCCTTTCCGCTTCCTGAATGAGTCTTGACATTCTTCGGACCACTGGAACTTTGTTTTGCCTTCCGTGAGCCTGGTCAGTGGTTTAGCGATGTTGGCGAATCCCAGCACATATTGGCGATAGTATGTGCATAAACCAAGGAAACTTCGAAGTTGGTGAATGTCTTTTGGGATGGGCCAATCCTTAACAGCTTTGATCTTCTGGTCATCCACTGCTACTCCTTCCCCAGAGACAACGTGGCCGAGGTATCGTACTTCTTTTTGGAACAGATGGCATTCCTTAGGGCTCAGCTTCAATCCGGAGTTCCTCAGTCGCAGGAATACTTCCTCCAAGTTTTTCACGTGGTCCTCGAACGATCTGCCGACCAAAATAATGTCGTCGAGATACACTAGACACGTGTTCCATGAGAGTCCCTTCAGCACTGTCTCCATCAATCTTTCGAATGTGGCGGGAGCATTACAGAGCCCGAATGGCATAACGGTGAACTGCCACAATCCTGAGCCGATGGTAAAAGCAGTCTTTTCTCGATCTTCCTGAGCAAGTTCTACTTGCCAGTATCCACTCTTCAGATCAAGGGTCGAGAAAATCGTGGAACCAGCCGACGTGTCTAGGGTGTCATCTATTCTCGGGAGAGGGTAACTGTCCTTCTTCGTGACATTATTAAGTTGGCGATAGTCTACACAGAAGCGTGTCGATCCATCCTTTTTCTTCACCAGTACGACTGGAGAGGACCAGGGACTGTCAGATGGTTCGATAACTCCTTCTTTTCCCATATCGCTGACTATTTTGTCAGCCTCTTCCTTCTTGGCAAGAGGAAGTCTTCTTGCTGATTGCCGGATCGGTCGGGCACCCCCAGTATCAATCTTGTGCCGGACCACATTAGTTCGACCCCCTTTTCCTTGTCCGTTATCGAAGATGTCTTGGTACTTCTTGACTAAATCTCTTAGTTTGGGCTGTTGAGCTGGTTTTATGTCTTTGGAAGAGATGGCAACTAATTTTTCTAGTTCTGTGGGCAAGTTGTTGGGTTGGCTAATCGTACCTCGTACGCCCCGGATCACAGATGAAACTGACGACCAGTGCCCCAAAATTGTTCCTTTCTTCAAGGTCACTGGGAAATAATTGACATTCATGACCCTTACCGGCACAAATTTGTCAGCACGCAACAAGGTCTTCCCTAGTGCAATCCCTCGTCCAATTTTCTCATCATGAAGTTTGGGCTCGAACATCACCACGTCTCCACTGCTCGCACTCCCGTCCAGGCGAGCCTCCAGAATGGTTTCAGCCCTCTCAGGTACGCTTACATCTTCAGCCGACAGCACACGGATCAACTCCTCACTTCTCCCATGAAGCACCAGCTCTTCTCCGTTGACACGTAGGACGCCGTCTTTGAAATCCAATTCAAACCCTCTGGAATTCATGATGTCCATTCCGATGATTGCATCGTCTTCGATGTCCGCTACAAGTGCCTGATGTTTCACTTTAGTGCTGCCCAAAATTATTTCAATCGGTAGCTCGCCATATACAGTAGCTGGCTCCCCTGTTGCTGTGCATAGCTTCCAAGTTTTCGGTTCAATCCGTTCCGGTGTTCTGGCAAAGGAAGGCCCGAGAATTGTCCTAGTCGCACCTGTATCTAGCAGCATGGTGCAAGGCTCGTTATTGATGAGACCGTCTACGAAGACACCTTTGTTCTGTCGTTGAAGGATAGCGACATATGCGTTGTTAACCGGGGCTTGCCAGACACATGCCGACGATTGTTCCTTCTCGTCGACCTTCTTTAGTTTTCCTGCATCGGAGTCGATGAATGTTGGACATTTGCTACGCACATGTCCAATTTTGCCACAATTCCAGCATCTTATCTGTCTTTTCTCAGGCAACACTTCCTTCATCACTTTTCTTATGGCAGCTTCCAAGTTAGCAGGCTCCTGTGAGTCTTTCTCGATCGTTTGAACTTTATTTTGGCTTTTGCAGCATTGTTTTGCTGCTTCGAATTCCAAAGCGCGTGCCAGTGCGTCTACGAGATGTGTTGGACGAGCTTATATCAACGCTTGTCTGGTTTCTTGGTCACGGAGTCCATCCAAGAATGCCTGAACCGCTAATCGCTCCATTACATTTTCCGGTGTGGCTGGATATGCGAGACGAACCAAGCGTGCAATGTCAGCTTCGAATTCTTGTAAGGATTCGCCCGATTTTTGGCAGCGATTTTTCAGCTGGGAGTGGTATACGTGTTCCAAATGGGCGTGGCCATATCGTAATTCTAGATGTTTAATCAGCTGATCATAGTCCTCCTGTTCTTGGGCGGTGAGAGTTTGTAGAATATTTGTCGCTTCTCCACGTGATGCAAGTGTCAGTGCTACAGCTCTTTCCCCTGCATTCCATCCGTTTGCTTTGGCCGCTGCTTCAAACTGCCGGCGGTAATTTGCCCATGGAGTTTTTCCGTCGAACTGTGGCGGCTTCAGGGAAAGCTTCCCTATTTCTGAAATGACCTTGACATCTTTTATACCCTCTTGAACTTTATCCAAGTTCAAACTCAAGTCCAGCATTGCATTTTCGTTAACCATCTCTGTGGAGGGCGCACTATTAATTCGTTTTTCCAGCTTACTGATCGTTTCCTTTATTTTGTCCATTTCTGCCTCGACTCCATCTTTGATTTTATCTACCTCCGTGTTCATTTGCTCCCTAATTTTATCTTTCTCTGTCTCAACGGTTCCCATTCTTTCTTCTAGAAAATTAGCCACACCACACAATTCTGTGTTTTCCAGGAACTTCTCTTCCAGGCTTCTTGAATTTTCTATAAGCTTCTCTTCCAGATTTCTAGAATTTTCTTGAAGCTTCTCTTCCAGATTTCTAGAATTTTCTTCAAGCTTCTCTACCAGATTTCTAGCATTTTCTTCCAGGCTTCTTGAATTTTCTTCCAAAGTCCTCGAATTTTGTTGCAGCTCTTCTTTCAAGGATTCTATTATCGGACTCAAATCACCTCCGGGAACTTCGAATAAAAATGTTTCGGGGTCCTCACCTTCTTGTATAAGTCCTTCTGCAAGTCTTTCCTGGAGTACTTGCTTTTTACCCGTTGTTTCCAGTTCCCTTTCCTCCAATTCCTGTTTCAATTCCGCTACCTTCAAATCCGCAAGGCGCACTTCTTGAACACATTTTGTTTTTGACGAGGTATCAGTCTGTTTCACACGAAAAGTTTATCAGTTTGTTAAAAATTCACTTCGCGAATTTTTTTCCACGGGCCACCAGTCTATTGTCTGTTTCACGCGAACAGTGTATCAGTTTATATTCCCACGCACAATTGTCCACTTCGCGAAAACCGGGTCACTGTCTATTTTGGGCGTGAAAAAAAGGTCTATCAATTTATTTTTCTGACTATCCACTCCACGATCACTTGTTTATCTTCAAAATCTCGCTTCCGACACCAATTGTAACGTAAATAAACTTAACTTGGTTTTACTAATTTATTTCACACTTAAATTGACAAATAATTTACATTACTGGCTACGCCACTGTATAGCTCGATGTTATCGACTCGCCGAAAAAAAACCCTCCCTCTTGAGGGCTGTCTATTTATCTCCGATACAGCATTCTCGATGTTTCCAATTCTGGCGGTTGGTGCCCAGCATGTTCCAGTTATTTCCAATATCGACCGTTGTTATCTACCGCGGCGTGACTGGATTGTTCTCGAATATCTCCGGGGATGATATCATCGCTGTCGATGGCAACGCGTGAGGCGACAGGTCCGGCCTAGGTTCGTTACATTATATACGTGGGTGTAGATTTTTTGTTATGCCAGAAAAGTTGAGCACGGCTGATGGGTTAGCTCAGTTGATCATTCGTTAATATAACAGAACGCTTCATTCAACCGGCCCTTGATCATTGTTCGCGAAATGCTGGGGTCCAGATTTCTGTAATCATGGATCCTGGAACAATTCTCAGGAACGGACTCTTTTTGTCGTCAATTTTCGAAAGACAAAGAGTTGACTTCACAGGGACGTCACTATGACTTCCACTGAAATACGTCATGAAATATGACGTAATTTTTAGGTCTCATTGTGGTCGAGGACGTCACGGACCAATGGTGACTCAAATAAGACGTCATTAGGACGTCATTTCATTAAACTGTCCTACCTGGGTATAGAATTGTGTGGCCCTTTTTATTTGGAAGGAACCTTGATGCAAAGAGGTCTCTGATATTTTTAGAGAAAGGAGTGAATCACAGAAAGCACTATCTGGGTAAGTGGAAGAAACGATGTGGTTTCATCAATATTGAGCTTTGATTTATAGTATCATAGGAGTGAGGCAGTGGCTTGGCTGGACTAGAAATTTGACGGCAAGTGAATCGGAAGGTGTTCTGAACATCAGTGGCCTGCTAGGTCACCAGATTTGACGCTCTTGGGTTTTTACTTTTGATGCTTTTCGAAGAGAATTAATTTTTATAAAAAAAATCCCATCATAAAACTTTATATAACTTTGGATTATCTTCGAGTTTCCTTCTGATGATGTTGGGCGTTTCTTCTATGGGGACAATGGATGACCAGCTTCACGTAACGACTGACGTTCCTGTCCAAACGATATTGGAATTACGACAGTGCTGCCTACACATTTTCACAGGTTCGTATCCCAAGACGACCGACTTCCGGACATATACATAGAGTGGTTCGAGGAATTGGCTATACCAGAGGCAGAATATAATCCAAAAGTGTAATTATGAAGTATGAATGACACTTTCATCATATGGAATCAAAGAGATAAAGTCCCTCAGGATGTTTTTTCAAGATTGAACAGTATGAGTGATTCCATCAAGTTCACAATAAAAACGGAAACTAGCTTTCATCGATGTGAATGTTGAAAGAATAGACAATGACATTCTTACCTCTGTTTTTCTGAAGGTGGAGGAAATGATGGACACCTTGCGGTAGTGTGAGAGTCTCTGAGTAAGATTTACCCACTAAAATCTCCACCTACCTGATAAGAGTACATGTCCGGGAGATCTCAGTTGATCTGCTACACAATAGCTCTCCACTTGTCCTTCCCAGACCTTTTGATTCACCATGTCATATCCATGATTCCCGATTAACAGTTGGTCGAGTGAAAATATGTGATTTCACCAAAATGAAAGTTGCAAAATAACGGAGATTATTTCATAAAATTCAAGTATGGTCCTGGCCACCGCTTGGTTTGGATGCATTCAATCTAACGCCAAGTTCATTGAAGATCTTTACAGGGTTCGTTTTTTTGATTGGCCACTGAAGAAGTTAACAAACAATCAGCAGTCTATCAGAAAAACAATACGTGATGAGCGTGAGCTATCAAGTACACCCAGCGTAATGTTATTTTTGTTGCTGTGTACTGAGAAGGCGCGGATCTGGACGTACCACTGCACCGCATGGAAATACAGGCACCATTGCAACGACAGACCTATGAAATACCAAGTAGTTCAGCTTGTCAATATTCACCTGAAGATG
This sequence comes from Gonioctena quinquepunctata, assembly GCA_018342105.1. Lineage (NCBI taxonomy): Eukaryota > Metazoa > Arthropoda > Insecta > Coleoptera > Chrysomelidae > Gonioctena > Gonioctena quinquepunctata. Next base: position 150,922 of record JAFIRS010001769.1, on the reverse strand, counting down.
ATTGCAGATCAAGCGATCGAAACGTTGAGAAAAACCTCCGAACCCATCAAGATGATGGAAGTTCGAAACGTAAGTGATGAAAATGTGTGATTTCACCAAAATGAATGTTGCAAAATAACGGAGCATATTTTATAAAATTTAAATATGGTCCTGGTCACCGCTTGCTTTGGATGCGTTGAATATAATGCCAAGTTCATATGAGATCATTATAGCGTACGTTTTTTTGATTGGCCATTGAATGACACATAATGAAAAGTTAACAATCAGCAGCCGATCAGAAAAACAATACGTGATAAGCGTGAGCTATCAAGTACACCCAACGTAAGTTATTTTTGTTGCTGTGTATTTTTCGAACAATTGTACACATTAACGATAACATAGGGGATCATAACATCCAACACCGTGATAGATTGTGAAATGTGTCCGTGTTCAAAGGAGTAACAAGGGGGAGGCTTGCATCATTTGAAATTGCTGGAATTGGTGAATACATTTCAGAAATTATCGACAACGATCTATGGAAAGTCGAATTGAAGTGGTTCACAGTAAAGTATGGAACACGATAAAGACTTCATTAATTCTATACATAATACATATCGGAAGGTACAAACGTTATAAGAGTTGAATATTTTCAGTGGCTTCTGTGAATAATGCTACACGAAGAATTGAAGGCAGATCTCATCCTTGGGATGCCAGTGGATTATATGATTCCAATTTGGAGCTTTCACAAAAACTTTGAAATGAAAATACTCAGCAGAAAGGGCTGACGGAGGGGCCCTTACTGGTCGTCTGAACCGGTATATACGGGGCAGAAAGGAAGAATAAATTTCCATACAGCCTGGGACAACATGAAAAGCTATTTCAGGCCGAGGTAGCGGCCATGGAGCACTGTGCTTGGGAGATACTGGAGCAAAAGGTGAAAAAACAGAATCAGTGCTGTCTATTCAGAAAGCCTGGGGGCCACCAAGGCGCTCAGTGAACAACAAATAAATTATAGACTACTATGGGACTGCGTTGAGCAAACTGGGCAGCCACAACACAGTCACAGTGGCCTAGGTGGCTGGACACGAGTACCAGCGTGGCAGCGAGTAGGTTGACGCACTAGCCCTGGGAGGAGCGAAAGAAGCTCTATTTGGTACCGAACCCTTTTGTGGATTTTCGAAAGCGAGTATAACGACATCCATAAACGCGTGGGTGCAAGCCAAATCAACACCCGTGAAGATAACTGTGCAAATTCACAGCAGACCCACTCAACCACCACCGCAAGGCCATAAGAATAATGGTGGGTTTGCTATCGGGTCACTGTTGGCTCAAAAGACACATAAACTTACTAGGCGTGACGGAAAAAACGCAGTATAGGTTGTACCAGGAAGACGAAGGAACCGTACTGCTTGTGCTGTGCCAAGGCAAAAAGCTATATGAAATAACCGCAGTCAAGCTTATGGAGTCTCGTGAGGAAGACAAAGCTAGACAGTGAAATCTAGAACCACACGGAAGCTCTACAATGGATGTGCAAAGGTCGCCGTGGACCAGGTCAAGGAGCTAAACCTCAGTTACTGATCTGAGATTTCGGACAGTGGCAATTTTCAGCACTCTTTCAATTTTAATTATTGCAACTGAAGCACCAAATCAAAAGAGGAATCAGTAATTCTTTTCAGTGAGCTAAATCATAATTTCTCCGAAATCCGTCTACAGGTGGTCAGCTCGTATTTCGAGAAAGCATGTGCTGAGTAATTTGTAGGACTGAGCATGATCCAATGTTCGTCGAGGTATTAGCCAGAGAAGTAGTTGTTTTCTGATGGATATTCAACCCACCCCACGCCTACTGTATAGATTAATAGCAGTGCGCAGTTCTGAGAAAAAATATATTATTCTCGATGTGATTTCAAACGTGTAATGGAATATAATTTAAAGAAATGAATATTGCTAAATGCGTGAACTTGTTCGCCCTACAAATTTACAGCAATTATCCCGGTGTCTTTATGGGCTGATAATTCTCTGCCATAAGCTCATTTACCCTTCTCTATAGGAGTGTGATAGGAGTTGGGATACATTCTCTTGAGATCTGACAAGTGAGTAGACTGTTGCGCATAACAATGGATAAAGGAAATGCCTGTTGGTGAGCACAACTTCATAGAAGAATATTGTTTTGAATATGAGCAATTGATTAAGCACAATTTTCTCGGTTTGATCCATTTCTTCAAGTTTATTGTCTATTGTCCATTTGGGGTATGCTCGTAAAATTGTTATCCATAACTAGAATGCGAAGTTAATAGGTACTGCAACAAGTTTTGTTGTTCTTGAGCCATGACAACTGGAAGAAAAACTATTCCTGGAATTTAAAAAAATCGATGTTTATTCCAAATATAGATTGTTTCTGAAAAGAATTTGTTTGACGTATTTTGATTCTGAGGTGTATTTAATGATAGCGGTACACGCTGAATATGAAGTAGGCAATAGTAGTTAATTTTATGGAGATAAAGAATTTCCTAAGGTTCAATGAATATGTTTCTCATATATACATAAAGTGAGGCATTTCCTAATCGGTGGAAGTTTTGAAACGAGCAATACTTCTCAAGCAGTGGGAATGTGAAAGTTTTTACAGCTGGTGATGGAATATGAATACACCTGCGACGTAAATATTTTAGTTTTGTCTGAAACAAACGTTGAATTGGCAAGCAATTCCCGGCGGCCGGGAATGAAAGATGCTTTCACGTCGTCTGCTTTCTAGATCATGCGAGAGAAGTATCTCGATGAAACTGCTAGAAATTAGTGCTCTGCCGTTTTTGGGCAAGAACACCGTTTTGAGGCCAATATTATTCAGAAGAAATCAATCATTTCAAATATCCTGAAATACCCAAAATCTCTATTATACATAATATAATTTGAAAGAGAACGATTTTATATATAAAAATCGAATGGTAGTCGTTTGTGAAAGTGGATTAGTCATTATGCTTGCTAATTACTTCAAAATATTCAGATAATATGCGATTGAAATGCGCGCCATTTGGATGCTTCTACCAAAGTGTTCAGTTTCGCGAATTTTAGGAGGCGTGTATCGAAATTACTCTATGTTAAATTAAAGTCAGAAAAAATATACAGTAACAAAAATAGGGCTAACAGCAACACAGTTTTTTGGAAATAATAACTTATCTTTATGGTGAAAAAAACGCCATGAAAATGAAAATCATAAATTGTCACTTTTAGGTAAGATACGTTTCACGGCATTGAAATAATTTTAACTGCTTCATTCATATAATTGTTTATGGGAAATGCGCAGTAACACATGTGTCTATTCCTCATGGCCATCTGTTTTATTAACAACCCTAATATTGTCTACAATGAAATATATCCTAGTTTTCTGGGGTTGGTTAGAACCCTAGATCTCTATATTACTATCAGAGAAAAAATTATTATTTTGGAGTGAATGCAAACTGGCGGATATACATATTTCTAATTCACCCTGTATATAACAGAACACAAATTCCTGGGCATACATACACATACAGTGTGTCCAATTAAGTCGGCACCATTTGGAAAACTTTTTTATTATTTGTTTTACGAAAAAAAGTTATACTTGATAAAAAGTTCTGCATGGCCTAAAACCCAAAATGAAATGATCAGATATCAATTTTTTCATTTGTATACGAGGTTTGTCGAAAAATGTAAATTTTGCTAAGGAGTAAAGTACCTTAATTTTTCACAATGTCGACAATCTTTATTAGGAAAAGTTTATCCTAATTAAAAACTACGGTCAGATATTCCATATAATCCATCTACCACGAAAAAACAGATTTTGTTATTTTTACAACTTTTCTCTGTATTAGCATTGGTAATTTATGTCTACAAATCGACATTTAATCTAGGATGTACTAACAAAATCTGTGTAGTATCAATTTGTCTACACGTCAACTTTTAATCCAGGATGCACTGAAAAAACAAATGTTAATCAATATAATAAATGTTTTATGATTTGCAAAATTAAATTATAATTTATTTACACCCAAAAATTATTAAAGATCGTTTTTCCATAGTAGTTAGATATTATTGGATATCTGACCGTAGTTGTCCATTAGGATAAACTTTTCTCGATAAAAGATTGTCGATATTGTAAAAAATAAAGGTACTTTACTCTTGAGCAAAATTTAAATTGTTCGACAAACCTCGTATACAAATGCAATGCAAAAAAAGAAGATATCTGAATATTTCATTTTGGGTTTTAGGCCATGCAGAACTTTTTATCAAGAGTAACTTTTTTCCGTAAAACAAATGATAAAAAAGTTTTCTATATGGTGCCGACTTAATTGAACACACTGTTTCAGGCGGAATCTCTTTTAAGTTGTTTAAAAATCCTCTCAGTTATATAACACAAATAACTCATCCATCATTAATTCTGTTCCTAGTAATTCGAAAATGACCAACCTGTTGGAGATATTTTCAAATGTTTACGTTTAGTTTTTCAGAAAAAGTCCGCCAAGCTATTTGTATATTGAAAAAATATTCAAACCAGAATTCCTCTTTTTGATCTATTTCTACAGGGTGATTCAAAAGTACTCTGACAAACTTCAGGAGGTGATTCCTCACCATATTCTAATATGAATTGTCCAAACAAATATATGCCCGGAAACGCTTCGTTTCCAAGATACAGGGTGTTGAAGTTTTATGTTTATTTTCGTTTTTTTAAATAACTTTCGAAATACTGACCTTAATTAAACAAAATTGGTATTGAGAGGTTTTTTGAGGTGTCGAATTCGAACCTGATGTTATTATTGCTCTTACTCGTAGGAGGCGCCACCTACACGTCTTTTTCCTTTTTTGAAGATTTATAACTTTTTTGAGCGTACTTCTAGCGCATTTTTCAGTATAAAAATCAATTTCTCTATCATATCAACGTAAAAAAGCTACCGTTGTTACAAGTCGCTATAAGCAACCGTTTTCTAGATATTTGGACTTGAAAATTTCAAGTCGATTATTTGATAATCGATGCGTGTTGAAGTTATTACCATTATTTTGCATTTTTCACAAGAATGCTTAGGAAATGAATTTGACGTTTAAGTAAGTAGTTTTGGTTTTTTGTAGTATTCTATTTATTTTTACTCGTTTGAAATAGTTATTTTTGTATCAAGGGTGCAAAATCTGTATTGGTTTCAATAAAATTTGCGAAAAATATAAACATTTTATTAAAAGAAATTTTGAATATGTAGAATAAAATAGAATAAAGGAAACTAAATTGTATTCAAATAAATTGGACAAAGTGTCCACCTTCAGCGAAGATACAGGCATTCAGTCTTCTAGTCATTGAATCTCGTTCCCGCTCAAAAATTATTGGCGTGTTTCTTATTGTTTCACAGGCGTCTACTATTTGGTTTCTTAGATCTTCCTCGTTCGCTACTGGAGTTTTATGAACTAGTTACTTGAAATGTCCCAAAAAATAAAAATCTAGCGGGCTTAGATCTGGGGACCTTGGTGCCCACGCCTGGTTAAGTTCTTCTACACCCCTACCGATCCATCGATTTAGATAGACAGTGTTAAGGAATTCCCTGGCTACAACGCTAAAATGCATCATGCATAAACCACATGCGGATACGAATTTCTAATGGTACGTTCTGAAGCAGGCCCGGCAATTCATTTTCTGAAAAGTCTCTGTAAGTTGCTCCATTCAGTCGGAACGGAAGAAAGAAAGGACCTATCAAGTAATTATCAATTATTGCCGCCCTTACATCAACAGAAAATGGATACTGATAATGTCTTTCACTAACTGCGTGCGGATTTTCCAGGGCCCAAACATGGTTGTTATCAAACTTTGTGATTGCATTTCGGGAGAAGTTTGCCTCGTACGTGAAGAGTACATATCTTGAAAATTGAGGATTTCCAGCCAATTTTCTCAAAAACCACTGACACATAGTAATGCGTTGGGGAAAGTCTCGTGGCAAAAGAGCTTGTACCCTTTGAATATGGTATGGATAAAATTGTTGATCGTGGATAATTCTCCAAACTGTGGACTGAGTAGAATTGAGAGCTTCAGCAATTATTCTTGTACTTGTTTCTGGATTCTCCTCGAGAGCGTTCAAAACAGCTTCTTCCAATTCTGGGGTTCGGACTGCTTGTGGTCTTCCAATAATATCAGCTGCCCTATTAACGCTACTTATTTCTGCCGAACGACGGTGGAGGCTGGTAAATGTTGGAGCTGAAGGCAGTACTCGATTAGGGAATCGCTCCTGATAAATACGTCTTGCTTCGCGCGCATTGCCATCCGTGCCATAAACGAAACGCATATCGGCTAAATGAGCATCATTGTTTAGATAATCAATTTTTTCAAAATTAGGGTTTTAACAAAACAACAAAACGTTTAACTGTCACATAATATATAATTACCAAAACTACTTACATAAACGTCAAATTCATTTCCTAAGCATTCTTGTGAAAAATGCAAAATAATGGTAATAACTTCAACACGCATCGATTATCAAATAATCGACTTGAAATTTTCAAGTCCAAATATCTAGAAAACGGTTGCTTATAGCGACTTGTAACATTGGTAGCTTTTTTACGTAGATATGATAGAGGAATTTATTTTTTTACTGGAAAATGTGCTAGAAGCGTTTTCGGACATATATTTATTTGGACAATTCATATTTGAATATTGTGAGGAATGACCTGAAGTTTGTCAAAGTACTTTTGAATCACCCTGTATAAAGTGCAATATTTCTGGTACATTCGAAAAATATGGTAATGCTGTAGGTGGCCGCTATTTTTTTTATAATTTCATTTTTAAGTTAAGACAGGAGATGAGGTTGCGCGACTGTCCCATGGCAGCGAAAACAGAAGAGCGGCCGAAAATATCCAATCAAAAAGTGCGTTATGAAAAAGTCCGAAAAATTGCACGATCCTGATATATTAAGACTAGCTCATGCTCACGTTTTTTCCGCTCGGATCATATTATATTATCTTCAATATGTGCTAAAAAATGGGATGTACCTGTAAAAATAAATTTCTGCAAATAATGCGAATAGCACTACTGCCTCCCAATGAGATTGGGTTGAGAGAATATGTAGGTTAGTGAAATTCTATGAATATATTTCTTTTTTTTTTAAATACGGCAACCTCTGAAGCTTCACATAAAAAATAAAATAATGTATGTTTTGCGTTTCCTTGCCAGATTGATTTCCATTTCCCTCCGCGAATACAATTTGAGAAATATTAAAAAAAAAGTTTTTTATATTTTTGTTACTCATAGAGAAGTATATCTGAAATAAGTTTCAACATTTAACCCATGAAGTCATTCACTGCGAATAAAAAACATAGACAATCTAGTTTATTATGCTAATAGTCCCCAGTTTTTTTATGTTAAATTGGTTATGGTTCTTTCGGAAAATTCTTTCAACAAACGTCATTTTGATCTTCGAATAGGCTAGCTCCCAATTTGGCGAAGGTAACTTTAATCTCACATCAACGTAAGATTCACAAATATGGGGAAAATATAAGTAATGCAGAATTTTTGGATATCCAAAACATGCTTCCCAAAAGGCCAAAGGCATAAATTGGAAGTATTTCTCCAATAGTGGTCCTTTCTACTTATTCATCACCTATCTATAAGGAATATAAAATGCAGGTAAGAAGAAGTTTACTGTTTATCTCTATCGACTCCCTGTTAGTGTACTATTTGTGACATCATTGCAGTTGATAATATGAACATGGAGTCCAGAAATTGCCTGTCACTCTGAAGTTACTGTGGACTTTTCTTCTCGAAATACAAACTGAGATGAAGTTTTTACTCGTGTAAAACAAAAGATTTAATTTGCAAGTTAAAAACCGCTAAGAATTCCGTGTACTCTGTATATTTTTTTCACAAAACCCTCCAAAAACTAGTTTGGAAAGTGGAGTATGTGGGACATATGTCCCGTTACTCTCTTTTTGATCAATACACATCACTATGTAGTCGTTTAGAGGAAACTATTTGTTTTATTCAATGCGGAAACGCTTCAAGATAACAAATATGGAATATCTTAAGTTACCTGATGGTATGAAAATGGGCGAATGAGTGCACATTTGATGTATTTACCGACATATTTACGCTCTTACCATATGAATTTATTTGAGGTTATAATTAGGTAAATATTACTAAAACTTAAAAACTACTTGTATTTGAGAGTTCGTGGAGCTAAGAGATAAAATAACCTACTGAATAATTCAAACATGTGAAGTATAGTATTAGAAACAAAGGACTTAAGAGTCTCTTCACAAAAATTCAAAATTAACTGAAACTAGTGGTAGACCACAAGCGAAAAACAACTTCTTTCCTGGCAAATACCACGCAGAACGTTGGATGATATCCACCTGAAAATCTATGCAAACTTCCATTGACAATGAAAATTGATTGACAATGTTACTTTTTGATAATCTTGATTATGTTTGATTTATTTCAGGTCCGCCTAACAATCCGCATATCGGTTTCAGGCTCTTGGCCCTCATTAGTACGGAGTTTGATGTATACGCCTTGTCGGGCATGTAGCCACTCCTACTGAGATATCATCCTATTGCGATAGGTATGGAGTGTTTCTTTCTGTCACTAGGTACCGCCAGTTAAAAGGTTACTTTTTCCTGCGTACCTGAAGGTGATTAAGCTTGATGACTGGTGGCTACTCCGTACCGATGAGGTCCAAAAGCCTGCGGATTGTTAGGCGGACCTGGCATAATTTAAACATAATCAAGTTTATTAGAAAGAAACATTTGCAATCGATTTTCATTGTCAATGGAAGTTTGGATAGATTTTCAGGTGGATATCATTCAACGTTCTGCGTGGTATTTACCAGAAAAGTAGTTGTTTTTCGCTTGTGGTCTACAATTTGTTTCAATTAATTTTGAATTTTTGTGAAGAGACTCTAAAATTCCTTGGTTTTACTAAATGATTATTAACCAACTGAGGGTGTGTTCGAAGTGATTTCCATCAATCTTTTGTGCCTCTGGAGTTCATTCATTTTGTTTTTACGACTAGAAACATATATTAATTTCAAATTTAAATTCTACACATTTTGAGTTATTGAGGGAGGGGCTCAAGCTCGCATAGCCCTCCTACTGGAGTCGTCAGTGAGTCTTTCATCAAATATTTGTCATGATTGATCATTTTATGAGGGCTACATGGTTAATAAACCAATTTCATTGTTTTTTGGTGTAACGGGTCATCATTCCTGAATATAAAAAACCGAAAGGATTTCGAGTGAATTATTCACTACGTACTAGAAAATGAAAAGTTTCTCCACACGAATTACCTCAGAACACTTAGGATATCCAGTATTGACGATCAAAAATATATTTCACTCTGGATGAAGAGTTCTTCAATGAGTTGTTGTCATAGGTATATCGATTGAGAACGCTGAAATACGGAGAGTTATTAGGACAGAAGAGAGACGTTCCTTAGCAATTTTGTTTGATTCCGCAAATGTATGTTTAAATTTCAAACATCAATAGTATTTATTATGCTATCAGTTTGATTACATCTTTACGGACTATTCGGATGGTCAAGTTAAACGGAAATGACCAACTCCATTGTTTCAAATAGAACAAACCCACACTGATTCGAGCGTTGTTCCAGCCGAAACAATATTGGAGTAATGAATCTGTTCGATATTTTCAATCCTCACAGAGAAGTGAGCGTTCATCTTTATTTGCATCGTACAGACACATTCAATACTCACCATTTTCATTTCATATGTTTTACAAATCCTACTCCAATTTGGATCGATAGTGCTAAGTTTTGCATTTGTATGGTAGTCATGAAACCCAAGTGTGGATATAATAACAAAAGATTAATGTGTCCGTCGTAACTATGTTAATGGAACGTCTAATGATATATTGATACCATACTAATTTTGTTTTATTGATTCAATTATGGTTTATACAAGAACGAACAGTTCTGAAGGCTCCAACAAACACTCCAGTTGAATATAAAATAACAACCTTGAATATTCATTATGAAAGACATCATATTAGTCCATAATAATTGTTGCTGAAACATGACAGATCATATTCAGAGATCCATTATTGAATTTACCGGGTTTTTTTATGTGAACATAAGAAAAATATTTCAGGTGAAGAAACGGACACCTAAGTCGTCGAACATATACATAAAATAACATTGGGATACACTATTATCCAGACTTTCTTGGATATATAAAATCGAAATACTGACCGATTGATTGACTTATACTCGTAACTGTGAGACAACCTCACCCCTGAATGGATGAAGCACTCCCTGATTTGAAGACGCATTTTTTCAGAACCTACCTCATCATACTGTGCTAATGTCATGATATATTTCTACCAGACAGTAAACATTAAAAAGTGAAGATATCAGAGCGTCACATTATCAGGCTGTACATTCGGAACTGTACTTTTTTCGAGCGTTGATTGTCACATTCATTGTACTCGAGCAGATCAAAAATTGAAATAATCCGGATGTGAACGTATCGTAAAATTTCAGAAGCTTATATCAAAGAACCTATAACATTAATATTCAGAACAGAAAAATATACAAGACCACGTAAATCCATGAAATATCAGAACAAAATGCAATTGAAATCTAATTCAGCAAACCTTTACTCCAGAAAGTACGTTATGTGCAATTGTGCCTGTTAAAAAGTGAATTGAAAGGAATTGTTGTTAGATGACGGTGGGTGTGTATTTCTGGGGGCATTTCAAAAATGACTCAAATCAAATACTTCGGACAAGTGTCTCTGAGAAGAGTCACAAAAAGAATGAATAATATTGTTCGGATTATTTTCTCCCAGAGATTCAAGAAGAGGAGAGAGATTCTTGGAATGCTGCCTGGTCAGCGAGGCTTAGTCAGCGAGGCTTAGTCAGCGTTTTCCATGGGATCGTATATTCCTTGAGAACGGTGGCTATATAACGCCTCCCTCCTTCTCTTCTTCGTTGACTTTTTTGGCTTGGCACCATTCGATTGTCATCAACTTCTTGGAGATTTTGAATACTATGATGAGGGTTGATACCAATAAAATCAATCCAAGGAGAAGGCTGAATATTGGTGTATTATTGGTATGGATTTTCTTGATGGGCTTCAATCGTTCTATCATGTCTTCGATTTGTAAATTTCATTCAGGTTTCGTGAAATTTGGTGTTTTGTAGGTTTCCTGGATTTCTGGATTTTCGATGTAAAATTCGGGCAAGATTAATGGTTTGCCTTATAAAATTTTCATATTGTTGAAGAATTTCCAAGAGTTTTTATGGATTTCTCATTCCTTGGGAATTTTGACTAGAGTGGGATTGTTTATTTCCACGTATCGGTCGGTTTTGCATTTCGAAAAGATTTTTTCTCTTCGAACAGGAATAATCAGAACTTCTTCTTGGGTAATCTGTTCGATAATCGATTGCTCCACGTTGATTTGACTATAAAAAGCCGCACTGTACAACAACTCATTGAAGGACTCTTCATCCAAAGTGAAATATATTTTTGATCGTCAATACTAGATATCCTATGTTTTCTGAGGAGATTCGTGTGGAAAAACTTTTTTTTCCCGGTAGGTAGTGAATAATTCCCTCGAAATCGTTTCGGTTTTTCATATTCAGGAATGATGATGACCTGTTACACGAAAAACCAATGAAATTGGTTTATTAACCATGTAGCCCTCATGAAATGATCAGTCATGACAAATACTTGATGAAAGACCCGCTAACGACTCCAGTTGGAAGGCTATGAGAGCTTGAGCCCCTCCCTCAATAACTCAAAATGTGTAGAATTTGAATGGGAAAATAATATATATTTCTAGTCATAAAAACAAAATGTATGAACTCCAGAGGCACAAAAGATTGATGGAAATTCACTTCGAACGTACCCTCACAGCCTCAGTTGGTTAATAATTATTCAGTAGGTGATTGATTGTATCTGCATGTTACCAGTAAAATGTCTTTTAGGTCCACGAACTCTCAAGGGAAGTTTTTAAGTTGATGTTTACCTAATTATAACCTCAAATGAATTCATTAGGTGAGAGCGTAAAGATGTCGGTAAATTCATCAAATGTGTACTCATCGCTCATTTTCATACCATCAGGTAACTTCCGATATTCCATCGACTTCTAGGTCCAGCATGAAACAGAATCCATATTTGTTGTCTTTTAGCGTTTTCGCATTGAATAAAACAAATAATTTCCACTAAACGACCACATAGTGTTGTGTATTGATTGAGAAGAGAGTTACGGGACATACGTCCCACATACTCCACCTTCCAAACTAGTTTTTGCAGGGTTTTATGATTTTTTTTTACAGAATACACGGAATTTTTAGCGATTTTTATCTTGCAAATTCAATGATTTGGGGATCCCACTTGTTCTACACGAGTAAAAACTTCATCTCAGTTTGTAATTTGGGAAGAAAATCTCCACAGTAACTTCAGAGTGACTGTTATTTTCTGAACTCCATGTTCATATCGTCAACTGCAATGATCTCACCAATAGTACAATGACAGGTAGTAGATAGGGATACACAGTAAGTTTCTTCTTACCTGCATTTTATATTCCTTGTAGTTAGGTGATGAATACGTAGAAAGGACCACTATTGGAGAAATACTTCTAATTTATGCCTTTGGCCTTTTGGGAAATATGTTTTGGATATCCAAAAATGCTGTATTACTTTTATTATCCCCATATTTGTGAATCCTACGTTAATCAGATGTTTAACTTACCTTCTCCAAATTGGGAGCTAGCCTATTCGAGGATCAAAATGACGTTTGTTGGGACCGACTCGTCATGTCATTGTTATGGCAACACACTCACGATTGATATTAAAGTGACTTATGCAAAATCAATCTTTTTATTTTTCAGAATTTCTTGAAATTTGGACGAATCTTATTGAAAATGATAATTTTTCCATCGGTCAATTCCGAAATAATAATAATAGTAGTGAAAAAATAGAATATAGTACAATAATCGATCAACTGATGTTATCAAATGTTATCAAATGTTATCTGCTTACGATAAGACCCCTCCAAAATTATACCTGATCGTTGCAAAACGGAAGGGTTAACTTATTCAAGGAATACGCATGTGATTGGAACGTAATTGATTATTCCAATATCTTAATTTAAGAGAAATACAATCAGTCAGACATAATTATTCCCGAACGGTTAGTCTTGCAGATCTGAAAATCGACATAGACTCAAAATAGGACTAATTTCCTCAAAGGGTCAACTATTCCTAGATATATATACTCAGTCAATACCCCAAGAAACCTTAGGTCATTTTGAAAAACCCAGAAACACGTTTCCAATTTCTACATATTAAACATTTTTTTTTAATATCATTAATCAGTCTTAAGGGGGTAGAATACACCCCTTAAGTTTGAACTCTGTGAAAGATGGAAAGCGATTGTGATATAACTGTGAATATCAGTTCGATTCGTATATAAAAAAGGATGGGATTTTTCAAAAAACTACAGTCGTGACGATTCGTGCAGATTCACTGTTAAACTTCCTTTGAAAAATCATACTTCAGTATTAGGTAATTCACTTGAAATGGCAATTCGACGATTCTATTCGTTGGAGAGGAAATGTATCCGCAACTTAAATTTGAAAAATGAATACAGCAAATGTATTGAAGAATACGAATCTCTTGGTCACATGATTCGAAATAATTCCTATCACAACTCTTAGAATAATAGTTATTATTTACCGCATCACTTTGTAGAAAATGTTGACAGTTTGACAACTAAACTCAGAGTTGTATTTGACGCCTCATCAAAAATGTTATCTGGAATATCACTGAATGACGTTTTAAAGGTAGGTCCAAGTATACAGAGTGATCTTTTCTCAATTATTGTTAGTTTTCGTTAGCATAATGTTGTACCGATTGGATATCTTGCCAAAATGTATAGACAAATAAAGATTGATAACATGTATTGTTTTGCATATAGGGTCGTATTCATTAGGATTTAGGACTGTCTCAAAAAATGATTTAATCGTAATATCCCTCAAAATGGTTGGGTGTACTGGAAAACTGAAATCGGGATTAATAAATAATGTGAAACGCTGAAGACATCAATTTCCGATTTTTAATTCGCCTCCCTCTCTATGGGTATAAGGAATGCAAACTAACTTTAAATAGGTGTTTTTTTTAGAAAATTTGGTACCTCTCGAAATCGTGTGGAAAACATCGTGGGCATGAGTGGATAATACAATGTTGCAGCTCAATTTATTTGCAATACAATAGTCGAGAATACGTGACAGACGTGAATAATTGTTTAATTAGGAATTAATATTCAAAGTCATACAATATAATTTATCGTATTGATGATTTTTATATAGTAATTATCCACTTATAATATACAGGGTGGTACCAAATAAGTGCGAAAGTTTTTAGGGGGTGATTCCTTGTCGCAAATTGAAGAGGGTCTTTCCTTGAAAACATACACGCTTCCAAAAATGAGAAAAAAAAAGTTTTTTTTTCTTGAAATTGAAGAAATGGCATTTAGTGGGCAAATTCTACCAATAGAAAGGCTACCTATGAATATTTTTTGAATTTTGTTGTGATTTTTTAAAGGGGTGGAACACGCAACCCCTATTCCATTTTTTACCAGAACTTTTTAAAGAAACACTTCTCAATTAAAAAATATGTATTGAAAAAAAAACGATTCATTGCAAAACTTTTTCAACTCCTGTGTTGTGTCCGTAAAAGCAATAGTTTTCTAATAAAAAAATAAAATACAACATTGGGCATGAACGGATCTTTGCAATGAATCGTTCTTTTCAACACATAAATTGTAAAATTTTGTTTCGTTAAAAAGTTCTGGTAAAAAATAGAATAGGGGTTGCATGTTTCACAACAAAATAAGAAAAATATTCATTTTTATTGGTAGAACATGCCCACAAAATGCCATTTCTTCAACTCTTCAGCGATTTCAAGGAAAAAATTTTTTTTTCTCATTTCTGGAAACGTGTAGGAGGAAAGGAAAGGCCTAAGAGCTTTTGTTAACATGAAAGATCCCCATTAATTTTCGAAAAGGAATCACCCCCTAAAAAGTTTCGCACTTATTTGGTAACACCCTGTATAACTCAGGTATGTGACCTTAACTACCTCTGAAACATATTTCATGAAACATAAAAAAAAAAAAAATCCTGGAAATTTAATCATTCATTCATTTTCACACTACAAATACTTCATTTGTGTATTTAATAAAGTGGAATTTTGGAATTAAATCGATTTTTTCGATGGATTTTCTGAATGCTGATTTCATTATGGGCTCAATGGAATGACTTCTGCGAAAATATAAAAAAACAGACTTGAGAAATGATAGATACATTTTTTTTCTATGCAAAATTGATTTTTTTTCTCGGTGAAAATTATAAGAAGAAATGATTGTTAAAACGGTAGTTGTATTCGTAAATATTTCATTCGCTTTACTTAGATAAGATTATATTGAGTTCATTCATACTAGCAATTTTTTAAAAATGATGCTCAGCCGAGGAATTGCGAAAGATAAATGGATTTTCTCCATGTTCTATGACATGGATGGATGAAATTGTACATGTCTTATTGTCTTCAATATGTACTTGTCGATGAAAATATTTTGGCGTGTAAATGAGATGCACTCGGGTTCATTGTCTTCGTATGTTTGGTATTGTTTTGAATATATACAATATACATAACCACAAACTCTGGGACATGACAGATAACGCGCTTATAATGTATTGTTTTTTTAATTGCTGCTCATTGTATGATTCAGTGGCCTATAAGAATACAGTACGCTATAAGTTCGAACTTTTGGCTGGTCCGCACTTGAATTTTCAAAAAGACTCAATTAATCATATATCCGTTATTTTGCAACTTCTATATGGTGTTTTTTTGGTAAAATCACATATTTTGACGGGATTCATATCCTCTCAAAAATGTCTCAGCTTACCCCGTTATGGGGGTAGTCCAAGGGTAAGTGGCAGAGGGTATAAATTTCAAGTTTTTGATTTTTCACTAAGAACTCATGATCACCTGCCGAAATTTAATTCCTATGTTTGTTGTGATACACACCGGCTCTCAATGGTTTACTAGCATCCCCTTTTCTATCTTTCTTTCTAGAGCTATCGAAATAAAAATTGGAAGTTTTGATGTACAGTATACAAGCACATTTTGGTATTCTTCGGTTTTTCAGGAAATTTTGAATATGTAAGTAATCATATATTATACCTTTAGCTAAAAACTCTAACCCCCAAAGTTACAGTGACCTTCGGTGTCCAAGGTGTTTGAAACGGTAATCAATAAACAAATCAAGGATTATGTCGAAGAGCATAACATTCTACCCAGCTGTCAGTCTGGATTCCGTAAGGTTTTTAGCTATGCCACCGCACTCATAAAAGTAACCGACGATTTCCATGAAGCCTCTTATGGCAACTCCTTATGCATTCTTGTTCTCTTGGACTATTCAAAGGCCTTCGATAGATCAAATCACGAAATGTTATTTAGTCTTCTACAATATCTCGGGTTCTCTAATCATGCTATAATACTAGTTGGAAATTATCTGGGTCTGCGATCACAGTGCGTAACCCTCAATAACAACAAATCGGATTTCAAAACAATAGTAAATGGTGTACCGCAAGGATCAATTATTGGGCCACTCATATTCACATTGTACACTTCACAACTTCCTAACTGCTTGAGACACACCTCAATACACACATACGCAGATGACACCCAACTTTATTTGACTTTTCCTAAAAATGAACTGAACCAGGCATGTACAATAATAACACAAGATATTCCAAAAAATACTGTCTCACTATCAACTCTACAAAGTCCTCTGTGATGATCTTTGGTCATCCACTAGCGAGAAAGCTTTGTGAAAACAATATCAACATAGTAATCGACGGGGTGACTCTACCCGTGAAGAATGAAGTAAAAAATTTGGGTTTGACTCTAGACAGCTCACTAAGATTCTCCAGTCACCTGTCCTCCAGTCTCTAACATTTTGGGAAAAGGTTACGGTAGCTTCAAATTGAGTGTCCTGAATGTACCTGTGAAGAAAATGTTATGTGAAACTTTAGTGCTCTCACATGCAAATCATACAGATGGTGTTTACGGGCCTACCTTACTGAGAGTAGACAAACTCAGAATCCAGGGACTGCAGAGCTCATGCGTGAGGTTGATATCCGGAGTCAGTTAGAAGGCAACATATCACACAGCACTTAATTCACAACGGCTGGATAAATATGGAAATGCGCCGTGCTCTACACGCTTGTGTTATTTTCCACAAAATGATATGTACTCAACGGCCTGTCTACTTGTATCAAAAAATCACATTCAGGACAGACGTGCACAATCTCAATTTGAGATTTGAAGGAATGATATCTCCGCCAAGTTATAAATCTACCAGATATAAAGGGTCATTCACATACTACTGCTACTGGCTCTATAACAAGCTCCCATCCTATTACAAACAAGTGTCTAGTAAGACAATTGAATTGAAACTAAAGTCTGATCTTCTGAACAATAAACTACAACATCTTTTGGATTACTTTTCATGATCCTCCAGCATAAACTCCCTCGCCACTCGCAGTCGCACCTATCGAATACTGCAAACATCCTTTCACATTTCACATCATTCTTTTCATTTCATTTCCCAACTGATTAGCAAAGTATATTTGTATATCCCATTATATATTATTTGTATTATTTAAATTATATATTATTTGTATATTATTTAAGTTGTTATTATATTTTCATTTACTACATTAGTAAGTCGGGTTGGATGGGAGAAGAAGAAACGACAAGATTTCCTAGATCTCTTGTTCGTCGATTGAATCCTGCCTCTTGATAGGGGTTGGTGTCTTCATTCCTATCAATAAAAGTATTATAGTATCTATTTTCAGTTCCATGAATGGATTCAAATGTGAAGTTAGGCACTATCACCACATTTTGCAGTGAGATCATTTTCGATTTTTAGCTCTAAAAAGAAGGGTTGGAAAGGGGTTGCTAGTTAATCCGTTAACATTCAGTATATTAAAAATTTTCCATTGTTTGAATGACAGTTTTAAATATCATGATATATGATGAAGAAAAATTATAATTATTTAACGATAACTTGAAAATTGAATATTGTGGGCTCTATTAGTAAATTCGAAAACAGGGTGTTAGTGAATAAGTGCGACAAGCTTCAGGGGGTGATTCTGCATGAAAAAATAATGACAGTTTGCTATATAACTTTTGTCCGCAAATGCTCCGTTTTCCGAGATAAAGTTTTTCTTAAAAACTGACTATTTATTTATTGCTCTGAAATCGGTCGAGATATGCAAATTAAATTTCAAGAGGTAGTTATTGCGCATCATTTGACATGCAATTAAGAATTTATTGTTCATCATTGGCGCGCATACGGGTAATGATATCAATTTTTTTAAAAGAAAAAATGGTACATATTTGAATTCTTCGTTCAATTTGTGACAAATAATCCCTCCTGTTTTTTTTTCGTATGAGGCGCCGTTTTTATGCAAAAAAAAAAATATCTTAACGCGTATTTGTCATTTCTTTAATACATTATCTAGTAGCGATGCCAGTAGGCTACTGTCAACATTTTGTCTATGGTCGAAGTAATGGAAATGGTCGGAAAGCTCGACGATTGTATGCTGAGTTGTATCCAGGATGTAGGGTACCCCATCACACAATATTTGCTCGTCTTCACCAACGTTTGCCCAAAAATGGTGCTTTTAAGAAACAAACTGCTGACTGCGGGCGCCCTCGAGAAGTACGAACTGGCAACTAGAAGAAGCAGTTCTCGAGTTAATTGCGGAGTCACCCGAAACAAGTACTCGAAAAAATGCCAACATACTGAATGTAAGCAACTTCACTGTATTTAAAATTCTTGAAGAACAGCAATTGTATCCGTTTCATATTCAACGTGTGCAAGCTCTTCTACCTAGAGACTTTTTTCCGAGCCTAGTTTTTTGACATTGGATTCTTTATCGAATCGCTCAAATTCCTAATTTTTTTAATGGCGTTTTTTTTACTGTCGAGGCTAATGTTGGACGACAGTGTATACGAAATTACCATAACAATCACCTCTGGGCTGAGGAAAATCCACATGGAATCTTTGAAGCTCATTTTCAGCATCAGTTTTTAGTACATGTATGGCTTGCGATACTTGATGATCATTTAATCGGTCCATATTTCCTCCCACATTGTTTAACCTTAATTTCCTACAGGAAGAGTTAACTGTTCTTCTTGAAGAAATTCCTCTACAGCTGAGACAACACTTCTGGTTCATGCATGATGGTGCACCAGTCAATTTCAGCATTATTGTACGTAATCACTTAGATACAGTATACCCGAATCGTTGGATAGGTAGGGCAGGTACGGAACATTGACCTGATCGATCTCCGGATTTAAATCCTCTAGAGATTTGCATTTGGGGTTTTCTTAAGTCATTAGTTTATTCCACTACCGTCGAAAATGTTGAAGACCTGAGGAATCGAATTATAGACGGCTGTGAGACAATAAGAAATAGACCAGGAATATGTGCGCGAATATGACAATCAATGAGGCGAAGAGTTGAATCTTGTATCACGTCTGAGGGAGGTGATTTTGAACATTTGTTGTAGCTTTGCGCCTATTTATTTATTTGTGTTATTTTCTGTTATTGTTCTGGTTTAACGTTATTGTATTAGATAGTTCTTGATAATGAAAAATGGAAATGAAAAATACGCGTTAAGATGTTTAATTTTTTTACATAAAAACGGCGCTCCATACGAAAAAAAGGCACGTGAGATTTTTTGTCAAAAATTGAACGAAAAATTCAAAGATGATTTTTAATTTAAAATATTTCTGTGGCGTACCATTTTTTTCTTTAAAAAAATTGAGATCATTACCCGTATGCGCGCCAATGAAGAACATACAATTCTTAATTGCATGTCAAAAAATGAAACTCACCAAATTTCATTTGCATATCTTGACCGGTTTCAGAGCAATAAATAAATAGTAAGTTTTTGAGAAAAACTTTTACAACCTGTATCTTGGAAAACGAAGCATTCGCGGACAAAAGTTATATAACAAACTGTCATTATTTTTTCATGCAGAATCACCCCCAGAAGTTTGTCGCACTTTTCACTAACACCCTGTATATCAAAATAAATATGTATGAACTGTTGGTGTATCTGAAAATATTATTACAGGGATCAACTATATATAAGATTTTTTCAAGTAGTATATAAGTATTATGGTTATAATTGTTAAAAAATATTCTAGTATGTTTTGCCTCGTTTTGGCGGAAGTGACAAGCAAATGAAGATAGATTTGTAGAAAACTAGTCTTTGGACACCATACCACTAAAACGTATATCATCATGAGCTTTATTACCCTGGTATATAGCTATCCGGTTATTTTAGGTTTGTCATACAAATATTTGGATAGGAGTTTGGAATAGGTATGCTTTGGAAAAAGACTAGAAAGACCCATTTGATGGAGTTGAAGCTTTCTCAATATTCTTCCACAGTGTATATTCTGGATGGTTGCAAAGGATATCCCTTTTCGTGGGAACCAGAACATAAAAAAAAAAAAAAAAAAAGCCGCACCGTCATACGAATTGATTATGTAAATTTCGAGTATTTATCAATGCATATGGGGATTTATTTGAGAAAATGTGATTTTGTTGGGTTTCTACTTATGACATCTTACCTTACGACAAATATTCTGAAGATGTGTCCATTACTTGTTGATATCAAATATCGAAGTTCATTTTTAAACACATCAATATTAAAACTGACTGCTTTCAGGATTCTGAGTATCCCTTCATAAAACGCCTTTCTTCACAATGGTTTCATCGATTTTTCAGCTTAGTGTGAACATCATATATTCCTTCATACCATCAGAATGAGGGTGAAACAATACCGAAAAAGCTAAAAGCTTCAGAACCCCTCCGAGATCTTCGATTACAGTGTCAACCTGCTCGAAAGTGGTTTATAATCAGAGCCGTGTCTAGAACTTGGAACGCCCGGCATCTCTTATTCGGTCAATCGGTCGAAAGGCCACCTGCCCGTATGGCACGTATTCGCCACCATATACAGCGCCTTAAAAGTTTCTCCCTTTCAGACAAGGGCACATAGAATAGGGAGGCTACATAAATCGCTAAAGCATTCTGTTATTTTGATTTTCCATGACAAATTTTTAGCGAATACACCGCATTAAAACAATTTTAACATCAAGTAAAGAAAATTCTATATTAAACATGTAAGTTGTATGTATGTCCACGAATTTCTCGAAAACTATCCAACCAATTCGAAAAGAACTTTTGCATAGTGATTCTACAGACCCAGAGAAGGGTCTTGGCCTATTTTCCTAAATTCATGACGCCAAATTTGACGGTAATGAATATTCATATGTATTGAATGTCGAGGTTGAATAATAATCACGTTTTCTCGTCCAGAAATGACATTCTAGTAAGTATATAGGTATTTATTTATTGATAGACCATTGAACAGATATAAAATCCAATTCAATGACATAATGACATAGCTTACATACATGTGTTCATCTGGTACAACTGAGATTATTTCAAACTGTAAAAAACGCATTCTTAGAAAATTAATGAAAAAACTAGGAATATATACATATAAACAGAATTGAGTGATTTGAACTCGTAATTGTTCCGAGCTATCTAGTCCTTCAATGAGGAGACCATCTAAAGATCAACTCATCCGCTATCCTGGAGTTGCCATCTTCAATTTATGAATTTTGACCATAATCAGAGAGATCGTCCGCCATCCTGGAGCCGCCATTTTGATTTTATGAATTTTGACAAAATTCATAATCTTCGACCCTGAAAATACCCACATACTAATTTTGAATCGAATTGGACCATAATTACAAAACTCGTCCGCCATCTTGAATTTGTTCATTTTGACAAAACATTCATAAACTCCGACCCCAAAATACCAATTTTGGATAGAATCGGACCATAATCACAGAGATCGTTGGCCATCTTGAAGCCGCCATTTTGATTTCATGAATTTTGACAAAAAATTAGCTATTTTGATTTCATGAATTTTGACACAAATTTCATAATATTCGACTCCGAAAACCCCCACATACCAATTTTGAATCGAATCAGACCATAATAACAAAACTCGTTCATCATCTTAGAGCCGCCATCTTGAATTTGTGAATTTGACAAAAAATCCATAATCTCCGACCCCGAAAACCCCCACATACCAATTTTGATTAGAATCAGACCATAATCACAGAGATCGTCGGTGATCTTGGAGCTGCCATTTTAATATCATTAATTTTGACAAAAAAATTCATGATCTTTGACCCCGAAAACTCCCACATACCAATTTTAAATCGAATCAGACCATAAACACAAATCTCGTCCGCCATCCTGGAGCCGTAATTTTGTTTTTTTCTCCAACAAATTCCATAATGCATTGTCACTGGAGCCATGAGCACCTGCCAAATTGATTACACACATCGGGACAGGTGAAAGTAAATGAAAATTTGTAAAAATACGTAGTTTCACAAAAAGCACCAATATGAAAGTGACGAAATAACGGAGACTAAAAAAATATCGAATGGATTGGTATTATTACGGATCTGTGTAGCGTTTGGATTTCCTTGAGTAGGGTTAGCGTGTTTCTGCTATCTTCGCCAAGATGTCGCCACCAATCCTAAGGTCCACCGGACAATATAATATTTGATTTTAGAGTTAAACGTTCATCTTGTTGGATGTGTACACTCCCACAGGAGTTCCATATAAAATGATAATGAGAATTCTCATTCATTCACTGAGTACAGTCACTGGATGTGAGGTGATACATTTTCAGTTCATTTGTTTTGTTTGAACGCCATATGGAATTATCTCTCTACAAGTGTTTGTCTGCTGACACATGTATATAGTATTTACTTTGCTTTCAAAGTGGTTTCAACTACTGAAACGTTGTATTTCCTTTTAACTAAGAGATTTCACCCTTGCGTTGGTTCAAACTCGTCCATAGATGGCGACTATGTAGAAGATCGCCAATTGCAGAAATGTCAAAAGGTATTTCGTGCGATTGCGCTCAGAGGGTCGGTTTCGGAAGAGGATGCCGATTGTCAAGAGTTTGATAATCTTGGGTTTTGCCTTGGAAATACATCGAGGATGTTTTTGATATTTCCACGATTGTGATCGTCCCTCCGTGTGGGGGTTTTTGGATGGAGTCCATTTTCGTTTTTTATGGACTAGCTCACGAACAGCCTCGTGATTCGAAATGTTGGAATGGACGTTGTAGTTTACAAGTTCCGCATTGTAGTTTTGAGGGCAAAGTTGCTCACTGGAGATTTGCTGCTCGATTTTGTGGAAAGAATCATTTATGGGTTCAAGGATTCCTGTTTTCGGTGACCTTGTGATGACTTTGTAGTTTGCCATGCCAGCGTTGTAGTTTGGATGTCTAACCTCAACTTTTCACCAAGATACAAGGGGTATGCAGAAATTTCATCAGTACACAGCTCAGTAGTCCTAGTGCTGATCAAACTGAACAGCGTAGAACACATCGTGGGAGTGGTACTATCGCACCATAGATTCAGGCCTGTTAACCATTTATTTTTATCTCTTCATCATATGATTTACCTGCATTTCTTGCATATTACACATTTTATGTAAGGCGCACGTACAGTACTGACTTAGTAACTACTAGTCAAATATCTCAGTTAGCCACAGGTATCACTTGATGAATCATTTGTTTTTAATTTGTACATTATACAGGGTCATGAATCTGCACCAGTCCATCTTCACCATGTAGTTTTATATATATATATATATATATATATATATATAATATATATATATAATATATATATCATTTGTACATATTTGAGTTTCAATATATTTGGTTTAAGTAAGGTATTGTTTTACTTCAAGAGAGTCTCAACATTGGAATTGTTGTGCAAATGTGTTGAAAATTGATGTTTTATATTTGCAAATATTAATAATTTCGCTATATTTACTATATTTGTTTTTTCGAGTCAGGCAAGGTTTGTATTTATATTATTGGCTTGAGTGGCGCCAAAATTAACTTCTTTTTAGTAAGATACTGAACGGATTTAACCCTGACCGCGTGACTCACCGACTATCATAGCTAACGGGAACGTAACATTTCTCCCACAGGGTGGGGAAAATGGTTACAATCTGGTATGTGTATCACTAGGCACCGTAAATATAAAATATTCAATTCCTAAGTGTTTTTTTACGTTATTCATTGATAATCTACTTGTAGGAATTTCAACTACCCAAGCGTGTGTACTGTAGGATTCAATCACTCCGATTAATATGAATGTCGCTTCATCTGAAGTTGAAATAAAATTTGAAATCATTTTCGTTGTGACGATGTTGATTTAGAAGTAACTGAAAACAGTCGACTCTTGTAGGACAATTTTGAAGTTGGAACGCTGTACCCTCAGGTGAGGGTATGGACTTGGTATCATTTATCCCCATTTACCGCTGTGATAAAAAGGGGTTCTACAAAGTTCAACCGTCAAAATGGCATTTGTATTATGATTCCTATCAAAGAGAGGCACAATGTCAAAAACGCGCCTACAATAAATGAATGGCAATGAACGAGTCGGTCGCAAATAACCTCGAATCAAATGTAAATGACGTGAAGAAAAGAAATAAGTGGTCGGGTGACCACTGCTATGATGTAGGGTGCAAAAACACGCGTTTAAATGCACCCGCGAATACGAAATTTCATGGTTTTTCTACCGTGAGCTACAAAAGTTTGGAATACATCGCCTTCGCTTGTTGACTGGCGGATGGTTTGCCCCATTCTTCTTCTAAATTTGTTTAGGAAGTCCCTCGGTGAGCGTTTATGTATGAAAATACTGCGTAGACGTGTTTACAGTCGCCACAAGCATTCGCTCTGCAAGTGCAGGAAGTTTTTGTAACTTCTCTGTTACAATCAATCTTCGAAAGGGAAAAAGTCAATTGACAAATCATGCAAGTTCAATTTTCACATTGATATACACAATTAAATTTTTTATACTAATAATTACAATAATCTAAAAAACATGCATGGAACATATTTTTATTCATGTAATACACATTCAGAATAATTTTTTCAGTTAAATTCTGATAGTAAACAAACAATATGAAAAATATGTGAAAATGTATGTATGTATAACAGAAAACAATTTCTTCAATATATTTTTTTATATTTCTTCAATATTTATTAACATCCCTTTATTATTTTTGTTTATTCGTGTAATTTACTCCTACATCAGTAATGTAAGTTTAATTAAACTTTATCAATCATTTCTAAAAATATTCATTCACCTCTAATTCGAAAGAATACTGATTTGTTGTCGCTGCTGCTTGGCTAATCACTTTTGCATATATGCTGGAATAATCAATTGTTTTTACTTCCCGCACCTGACATACATGACCCGAAAGCACCAATGCGGCTCCTTTTTTCACAGACTGATTATCGAAAACGATGTCTCTTGAAATGGGTAAAAATCCAATTGCAATCACCACTTGATCCATCACGAATATAAAACTCGTTTCAACTTGACAATAAATCACATGGAAACAATACGATGACAGGAGAATTACGTATTCGCAGTGCACGTGTCAGTAGGCTAAATGCGGTTCGCAGACTACTCGTCTCAATCTGCACTTTATTCATTACTAGGGCAATTTCCGAAATCGGGGCTCAATTTCATTAAAAACTCTATTTATCACAGGGGCAAATACGGATAATTTGCGCCATCTGGAATCAGTCGCCCGATTCCGCCACTGCGGCGCCACTTACAAAGGTGCTCCAAGTCCATAGATAAAATTGTTCCTATCTTCACGTTTTCGATACATCACTATGGGCCACTTCAATTGGACTTTCTAGAAACTGGTGCTCATTGTTGGACTGTGCCTGGACATTTAAAAAAAATCTTTCTCAATTTATGTCATTTTGGGTGGCACAGGCTTTACAGTCTCCTGTATAGACATTTTTCTCATAGGATCAAGCGTTTGAAGAATTATTTTGAAAAAAACAACTTTTTGTACCCTTATACCCAAAGGTCGAAAACTTGGATTGTCCATCAAGGTCTGGAAATAAATAACATATATCAAAGTCATTTCTACTTCACCTTTTGTAGAGAAAAATCCCTACAAACTAGACTACCCCTTATCCGCTCTCGTCTCTGTGGTAGTCTCTCCTAGAGTGGTTGTCATCCTTCTTTCCAGTTCGGCTTCAACCATATGGCAGGGAATTAGTGTCAAATAGGGTGCCCAAGTCATTCCCTCTGTATTTTGTGAAGGGTTGTTGACCGGATGGGTAACTCAATAATGTACTTGATAAACATCTTCTCAAGATATTATGCACTCAATATGATCCATGGTTGTCAAGTTCAATTTTGAAAAGTTGTATCAATCTATCAGCTCAATTTTGGATTTTAGTCATTATTTTTACGTCAAACCCAAAAAATATCATTTAGGTGTCCATTCAATATGTAGGATATATTCCTTTTTTTGGTTTTAGCATTGCGTGAGTAAAACTGACGTCTCTGGAAGATTTAATCATTTATTTCGTACTCCGTGTTTTGTTATCGATCTATACTGATTTAATGTTTGATACGGTGAATAGTAATTCCATAATTATTCGTCTAAAATGTGTTTTACGATGATTCGATTGAATCATATAAAATATATTTTCTCATCATCAGGATAATCCAATGATGGAATGGAAGTCTATGTCATTGGTTGAACAACGAATGCTTCATGTGATCGACATACAGGGGTTCAATAAGATTTGCTGTTTATAATATCTAAGTTGTAGCACTTTACCAGTCACTGCTCTGCACACGATATTCAGCAAGGATATGAATTAAAAAAGCTAAATACCTAGGGAGAAACAGAGAGCGTGAGAAAACATTCGGTCATGCCCCTTTTGTCTCCATTCTTATGTCGAGACGGTGGACGAATATTGAATGTCCTCTTGTCTCTACCCCATAGCACATTCTCTATAAATGAAATACATTTCAAAACTTCCATTCGTAATGTGGAATTTCGATAATCAGAGTGTTCTGTTTTTAGACAATGGTAAATATCGACTAGATGTGATTTTAAGTGAGGAGAAATCGCAAATTCAACTCAAATTTTTCCCCATCCAGGAATCGGATGTCGATGGAATTGCGAGGTATCGCAAAATTCTAAAAATCACATTCCACCTGGTATACATTGAGATATTTTATTTGTGGATGAGCAGAAAAGGGCAAACCAGATTTTTTATTGTTCTTGGAAAAATATTTACTTACTTAATCACTTGTCGTTTTTTTAATATGGCTATCGAAGAACATCTAATACCGCAAGCAAAATAAAAATTTCAATTAACAATAATTCGCAAAGTTCTGGACATTGATACAGGTCTTAGGTACACTATTACAGATTGAATATCAAAAATCCTCACTGATCGTACCTCTACTAAAAAAAATATACAAGGTCAAAGGTCAAAAGCATCGTTTTTTGCATTTTTCTCGTAAACGGTAAATGTAAAAATTGTATTCACACTTTTTTTCTACAAATCACCAATCCTGAGATATCGCGATTCCAAAAGTTGAAAAAGTTGTATTCTACATAATATGCACACATTTCCGCACCACCTGCGAGGGGACTTTTAAACAAAATGGAAGTAATTCAATGGACATAGCCCTCAAAGAGAAGTGTTAACCGTAGACACGTGTTTCGGGCTCTCGGCCCTCATCAGTACGGTGAAGAAGTGCAAGGATGAACAACACTTGGTAGAAAACGACAAATCAACGGAGTCAACAAGCCGCTTATTTGTGGTTTCGGTTAGCATTCCAGGGCAACAACCAACGTCACCACGGAGGCTGGCTTCTGTTTGTTGACTCCGTTGATTTGTCGTTTTCTACCAACTGTTGTTCATCCTTGCACTTCTTCACCGTACTGATGAGGGCCGAGAGCCCGAAACACGTGTCTACGGTTAACACTTCTCTTTGAGGGCTATGTCCATTAAATTCCTCCCATTTTGTTTAAGAGTCCCCTCCACAGTCCTCCCTTTCATCTCTATAATCCTGGACTCAGATGTCACGCAGGTAGCTATAGCTGCCTCCGTTGTGACGTTGCTTGTTGCCCTGGAAGGCAGGGTCTGCTAACCGAAACCACAAATGTGCGGCTGGCTTCTGTTTGTTGACTCCGTTGATTTGTCGTTTTCTACCAAGTGTTGTTCATCCTTGCACTTCTTCACCGTACTGATGAGGGCCGAGAGCCCGAAACATGTGT
This sequence comes from Gonioctena quinquepunctata, assembly GCA_018342105.1. Lineage (NCBI taxonomy): Eukaryota > Metazoa > Arthropoda > Insecta > Coleoptera > Chrysomelidae > Gonioctena > Gonioctena quinquepunctata. The sequence continues at coordinate 122,680 of JAFIRS010001769.1, read as the reverse complement.
CTACGGTTAACACTTCTCTTTAAGGGCTATGCCCATTAAATTCCTTCCATTTTGTTTGAGAGTCCCCTCGATATTCCTCTCTTTCATTTCTAAAGAAGGTGGGAGTAGAGTTTGAATTTGCTCCAAAGTATTGTGTATTAATTCCCAACCTCAGTATTCTGGATCCAGTTGATTGCCTAGCCACACTTGAACTTGATAGTATCCTCGATATAAGTGTTGATAAGCAGAAGCAGATGTTGGAGGAAGACAAGATAGTTGTACTCTTTTATTGTTGTTTTCCAGTAAGAACTCTGCTCCTTATTACCTATATATCCATGTTTGAAAACAGGTAAAGTAACCATCTCCATTATATTACACATAGACCCACACTGAGGACCGAGCTATGTATAATCTAAAGTATGAAACTAACAGTACCAACACAACCAAGCAAGAACAAAAAACGATATATTGTTACTCTTCACGTTACCGACTGAAGGTTCAATGGTGGTGACAAATATTTTCAAATGAATAATTGAGAAATGATATATTATTGTCAGTGACGTGTAGTTTTCAAATCATCAATTCATATCATGCACTATGTTCGCTGCAGTCACTGGAGGATATCGGTATGGGGGAAACGAACTGAAACTATTCCAGAGTTATATTTCCGAAAGACAGCAGACTGTAAGAATCAGTGGTGTTCAGAGCGACGTATCAACCATTGAGTACAGAGCTCCGTAAGGCACGGTGCTAGGACCAATCCCCTTTAACATATATGTGAACGATTTATTTCTCATTCAAAGTTCGAGTGATATTTTCGCAATCGCAGATGATACCGCATTGATTTATTTGAGATACTCATGGGATGATTTGTAATAAAAAGTAGAGGATGACTGCCTTCATATAAAGAGTTGGTTTGATCACCCTCAACCTTGAGAAAACCACGTATCTCCCATTTAGCATCAATAAAACAACAACACCAACATTCCAAAGCTTAGACTTAATAACACCAAACCAAGTTTATTCAATCTCAGCTGAATACGAAGTAAAATACTTAGGCGTGTTGATTGATCGTCACTTGAAGTGGAATTTACACATACATTTTATTATGAAAAAATGAATTGTATATTATTCAGATTAAGGTTACTAAAGAAGATCTTATCCATTAAATCATTGAAAATATTATATCACTCGCTAGTAGAAAGCCATATCCGATATGGAATATCTGCCTGGGGATGCTCGTCCAAGGTACACATTTACTCATTTGAAGTGCTGCAAAAAACATTTCTGAAAATCATCTTTTCAAAAACACGGACTCATTCTTCAGAACACCTTTACGAAGAATCAGGTATTTTATACGTCAGACAACTCTTTGCACATAATATTATTTGTCACTAGGATCAAAATAAAACAAAAAAACAGATTATTTCTCACAAGTACGAGACCAGCAACTATGTAGTATCTTTCATAAAAAAGCACTCGGACAAAAGTCCTATGAATTTGCTGCTGCCCCAAAACTGAATAACTACATACCCGAGTAACTGAAAGACATTCACGGCATCAAAAAAGGTTGAAATATTACATCATCGGAAACCCACGTAAACTTTTCACTGATATATATATGTATATAAGTATGTATATATATATATATATATAAGTATGCGTATATATATATATATATATATATATATATATATTTATAAAGGGGAAATGAATTTTATTTGGGAAGCAGTCAGGTATGTTCGATTCAATGAATGTTCTTCGTTTTTTCAGTCAAGCTTTCGATAATGTTCATTATCTTTATCAAGACTTCTCTACAATATGTGTGATTAATAACAGAATAATATTATTAACAACTATACTTACTATATTGTAGAGAAGTCTTGATAAAGATAATAAAAATTATCGAAAGCTTGACTGAAAAAACGAAGAACATTCATTGAATCTATAATATGAAAAAACCGTTTAAAATAAAAAAAACAATTTCATAAAAAACATAAAAAAAAATTTATTAATACTATTAGTTCAAGAGATATTGTTTTTACATATTTTTGAAATTATATTTCCTTTATGAAGCCTCTGTATGATATTGATAGATAAAAATATCCAAATACTATAATACAATCAATTTCATACACTGTCATAATGATTATAACCCATAATTGTTTAAAAGACAACAAAAAAGTCTAGATTTACAAAATCTTCCTGAATAAAATGTGATTAACAAAATTATAAGCTTGAAACATACAGTATAAGAAATTGTATCTAACTAAAAATAGCCAATGGGAGAACAACAAACTTCTTGATGACAATAGCCAATCAGGTCAGTTGTAAGATTTGAAATTGTGAGAAAATAAGGACGGAAAAGTGTCAGAGACAATTATCACCGAATATTGTACATAGTTTATAGGAAAAGAAAAATATTTTTATCTATAAGTTTTGACAAATAACCCCAAACAGTGAAAATGTGACAACTAAAGTGCGCGAATTCAAAAATTCGAATCAGGAAAAAGGAGAGATGGTATCCAGGAGACGAAAAACAAAGCGACAAAGACATTGAAAATAATTTTAAAAAGAATGCCACGTTCGGGTTTGAGGAAAAAAAATATTCAATAACTTCATAAATATAAGCAGCAAACGACATTACCTTTTTTATATACTCCATATAAAACATTCCAAAGAAGATTTCTGGATTTGTATGGTTCCTTTTTGGTATTGGGAATCCTGAGAGCAGTGGATTGAAGGAGGATTCAATTTCCTGGTGTGTATTGTAACAGCGACAGTTCCAGCGTCAGGTATAAACTTTCCTAGTGCACATCACAAACTGAATAACCTCACAAATAACTCGTATCATATCAGAAGAACTCAATTTCATTTTGATATTGAACTATTAAAGAAATTTTCAACCTTTCAAAGTAAAAGTGAGGTTGTGTATAATTTATTTGTCACCGTTTCTCATGATTGTCTTTGAAGATTTGTAGAATGATCGTAGCATGAGTTATCTATCGTAGGCCAGGTAAATATAAGTTTTCCTGAATGAAGGAAATCATTGTTTTTCGGTACTTTCTCGTTTGTTTTCCACAATGATAAGCAATCTTACTTATAAACACTGAATAGAAATTGACATCAAGCAGTAGCTCAATTGCCTGAACCGGCTATCTGAGACAAGAGGCGTACCAACTGAGTTTAGCTGTGGTAAGAAAAGTGATAACAATTGGCAGCAACGTGACGAGAAAACAGTGACGTTAGCTAGCAATTATTATTACATTGCAAAATAAATATATAATACAGGGCGAAAATAAATTATCTATATCATATCAATTAGTATTCCAAAGTGAAACAAAAAAATTAACAACAATATATTTTTTCAATTCAACATCCATAACAATTTGTCGCCAACGCGGGGCGAAATTAACGACTATTACTTTTACAATTCTCAGTATATTACATTACAATAATAATATATATATATATATATATAGTGTTGAAGAAAAGTAATATATATTTATATATATATATATATATATATATATATATATATATATATATATATATGTTGAAGAAGGGTAGTCTCGTGACTGGACTAGTTGAAAATAACTATGAATTTGAAATAAACTTTGTAGAAAGGATATTCCTTGAGGTTGCAGTCAAATTTAATAGCCAATGAGAAAAGAAAAACTCTTTCTTATTTAGTCAAGCTTTCGAAAATGTTTATTTTCATTATCAAGACAGCTGTGAAAAAAGAAAACACTATTGTGAAATACGATTTTAAACAAATCTAAAGAACTTACTAAGGTGAGGTTAAGTGAAGACAGCGATCTGATCACCATTTTGTGATTGAGGTAGTTTTCAAAATCATATCACTATGAAACATTACTAGTAATATATATAAAAATTAAACAATTGCAAACGCACATATTGTTTAAGAAACTTAATTTAAACAATTTAAAATTTGACAAGTACAAAAATTACCACATGGTTAAAGCATGACTGAAAAAGTCAGTCAGTCATGCTTTAAAATAAAAATATAAATATATATGGGAAGTCTATTGTTTCATTGCTAATTTTCCTGCCCGTTTCATTGATTACAATAGTGTTATATCCTCACAGTTAACTTTAATCTTACACCCATTGTATATTATTATTATAGTGTCTCTTTTTCTTTTTTACAATCAGCTGTAAATGTAGTCTTTGAACTTGAAACAAGTGTTCAGTCACTTATCAAGATCACATATTTCTTATTCTTATATTTTATTGTATCTGTATGTTTGTGTGAATAAACAACAACAAACAACAACCTCTGACCTCTGATAGCTAACAATTTACTCACAATTGGCCGTTACTCAGAAAATTTCTCAGAGGCCATAAAAATCCTCAAAAATGTGAGCAATAACTCACAAATTGGCAAACCTGCTAAAAGTATTTCATATACCTAGTACTACGCCTGTCAAAAAAAGCAGGTATACGACCGTCGCCACTCGAACAATAGAGTGGCAGACAGATGTTGCTCAAGGTTATACGGACGAATAAAATGAGTGTATATCCATTCCGAATTGTATAGGTAATTCGTATGTATAAGTTACAAAAACCAATATTTTCACTTATATTGACGTCCTATGATGTATATAGGTGGCGTAGGCATGCATATTGATATTTTCGATATATCAGGAATTGGGACACGTAGGGAAAAAAGTGAAGACATAATTTGTGTAGACAATTGCATGTTCTACATTGTCTGATCTATTTTTATGATAACACTTACCGTTTACGAAAAAATGCAGAAAACCGATGCTTTTGACCTTTGGCCTTGAATAAATATTTTAGCAGACGTAGGATCAGTGAGGATTTTTGATATTTTCTTTGTAATAGTGCACCTAAGACCTGTACCAATTTTCAGTTCTATGCGAATTATTGTAAACCTACCACTATTTTATTACAATTACAAGCTTTTATTTAGTTTCACCTGTCCCGATGTTTGTCATCAAATCTTGCAAGTTAAATTTGACCCACTTCTAGATGTTCGATTAACTTGAAATTTGACAGGTGTTCATAGTTTCCGTGCATTATGCATTTGTTAGAGAAAAAAAACATGGCGGCTCCAAGATGGAGGACGAGATTTGTGTTTATGGTCCGATTCGATTCAAAATTGGTATGTGGGGGTTTTCAGGGTCGAAGAATATGAATTTTCTGACAAAATTCATACAATCAAAATGGCGGCTTCAAGATGTCCGACGATTTCTGTGATTATGGTCCGATTCTATTCAAAATTGGTTGTGAGGGTTTTCGGGGTCGGAGATTATGAATTTTTTGTCAGAATTTACAAATTCAAAATTGGTATGTGGGTGTTAGGGGTACTTACTAAAAAGCAAAAACTAAAATAATTAATAAAAAAAAACTTTTTAAAAACAAGCTTTCATTCAAACACCCTAAAAAGTACAAAATAATTGATCTGGATGTGTGTCATAGGTTATTCCGTGAGTAATAGATTCAAAAGCTTGTCGCATCTGTATTCGAAATGAAAACTTTGCGCGACAAGCTCTTGAATCTATAACTCACGGAATAACCTAAGTCATACATCCAAAGCAATTATTTTGTACTTTTTAGGGTATTTGAATAAAAGCTTGTTTTTAAAAAGGTTTTTTTATTAATTATTTTATTTTTGTTTATTTTGTATTATAAGTATAAGGTTTAATTTATCTGTGAAAGTTTTCGTCTTGGGGACTAGATATGTACCCGTTTCCAAAACCTGAAGGAAAGAATGAATGTTATTGGTATTCCTTCGTATATTTTGTTGTTTTTCACCATTTACCAACGTTAATACAGATCGTCAATATGCAATATACGTGATGAATTGAATCCTAGTATGTGTATAAGAAATAATGAATACCGAAATTCGGAAAAACCCACAGACTAGCAAAATATTTTCTCAACTCTGAGGGCGATCACCGCGTAGAGTGAAAAAAAAAACAAAAGTCAGATAAACTCAATGAGAAAATTCGAAGAATCTGCTTTTATCATACTTCCTGATTCGAATTGTATAACAACAAACCTTCTAGAATGGATTTCTCCTAGATACCGATACTCATTTGTTTGACAGACCGCCATTGACACTGATCGAAAGAGAAACTGAAACAACAGAAAATTCTGAAAATCTGAAAGAAAATATGGATGATCGATTTCTATTTCTTCCGTAGATATTTGACAAAAGGCTGTAACATATAGGATACACAAATTTGCCTTAATTCCGATTAAATTTTATTTTACAGTTTGGATTGTTATATTTCTAATAAGATATCAAGAAATAGAATTCACCTACCAAACGACCACCTGTGCATCATTAGTATGGTGGCCTAAAATCCAACAGTGCCCGTCACAAATCAAGCTTTAAGTGCAGCGGTTAGCCTGTCTGGGAATCACAGCGGTAATATTCACATGCCCCATTGTAGCATTAGAGGTATTGCTGAACCTTTCACCACTGCACTTGCGTGCAATGAAGGAAGCAACAATGCGTGCCTTCAAACTGCACCAGACATCAAACTTGAAAGCTAGAAATCTGACTGGACCCCTGAAGATTCTGGAACATATTCCTCTAGAATCCAGGTACAAACCATCAGATATCATGCCAGATAGAACATAGGAGAAGAGTTGCAGACCGGACATTATTCTACAAATATTTTCACGACAGATGCTCCAGAGAAAAAAAAAATCTTATACCACCACTGGCCACATTCGATCGAAGAACTCGGCACGCTGATCAGTCTCACCCATTTACTGTCAAGATTGATACGGCAAGGACATCAACAATCATTCTTTTACAGGGCTGCTACGGATTGGAACAAGCTCCCGAAACCAATTCACCCAGAGAACTATAACCTACAGCTCTTCAAAAAGAGGGACAACAATAATCTCTTTTCTTTATCCCCCCCCCCTCTCTATCTTTCATTGAAATGTGGTCGATTCGAGAAAATTATGAATAATTTTTGCAATGGTGAAAACGTTTCAAGCCAAAAAATATGGCGTCTATCCCATATGGGACCTATAAGTCGCATTTTCCTAAAATTTTACTTTGAGAACACATAGGCTTTGTTCAAAGTCGAAAATAATCTTCATTCCTGACTCAGAAGTCTATTTTCCTGACCTTGGGATTTCACACCCTTCAACATTGTGGTCACGTGATGAAATACTGGATGTTTTTTCATGCGATATGTCTATACGTTCCGTTCACTGGTTAGATTGGAATCGTGGATAATAAATTCGTATTGTTATTCGATAGTCTGAACAGAAACACTTAAATTATAATTTTGATCCTAATACGGAGTAGAAATGAACATTATTTTCTACTTCTTGTTAATGGTAAAACCAAGTATATCTGTCTAGCCTATACCTAGTTACTCAAATAAAAGACATATACCTACTTCAAAACCCCGTAGTAATAAGTGTTCATTCTGAAAATGAACATCAAATATCACTGATGTTGAAAATAGTACGCGATAATTGTATTCAGTGCACATTTTGCCATAATAATATCCATGATAATGTTATCTCGGTATAAAGAGGGAATTTCTATCGAAAGAGAAATAGCCAATCATAACATTTTAAGTATAAGATGGTGTGTAGTGATTGGCTCAAAAGTTGTATTTTGACATTTCCGCGTTCTGCAAAGTCTGGAAGCACTCTTAGAATGCTAACTTTGCAGATTGCGGTGCCCGGAAATATCCAATTCAATTTGTTTGCCAATTGCTCAAAAAACGAGATATTATTGTTGCCTAAAAACTTTAATTCGGCGTTTCCGGTCGCTGAAAAGTCATCGTTTCAACACATCAATCTGTATTTGTTTTCTATTTGCTTTCATTTTCTTGCACCTTATCCAATACATTGTTTTTACTCATTTGCTTCAGCTGGACCAACTTCTTCGAATTTCATTTTGTCGCATCATTGAAAACGTCACGGCAGTTGTTTACCGCTGGCGACAGACGAAGCTTGCTGAACACAACTTATCTATGCATTAATTCTGTACATTCTGTCAATCCATCCATTACCGGCATAACCTTACCCAACCTTGTTTTGCCTCCGCCGAAAGTAAACAATTATTTGCTTTCATATTTTTATTCATAATAATGGATGATGAGTGTTTTAAAATAGTTATTCACAAAAAGACGTGGAGCCCATGGTAGAATATTCCTTTGTAACACATAAGTGGGAACATGATGGCTCTGATCTTTGGAATTTGGGGAGTGTATTTTGCTTTCTCATTCTGGCAGCTAATTGATAGTGGTTGGTGGTATACCTGCATGTGTTTTTAATTCTATTCAAATTCCTACTTGGCATTTTATAGATTTCTGAAATTCAGCTCCACAATACATTATTTGAAGAGAGCAAATTGTATCATGTCATCCTCATCTGAATCGATTCAGGCATATCTGATAATAGAGCAAGTTACTTTGATGATTTCATTTTTGCCAACTTTGACTTCGTTCTAGACATCTAGTCTAATTTGACAAATATTGTAGTAATCTCGCCCTCATTGTGAAACAGTAGGTATAAACTAATTGGTGCCAAAATAGGTAATATAGAGTATATAGTAGACCTGTTCACCGACTATTTCATTCCCTGACTATATGAACATACATGAGGTGATAATTAGGTTACTATTTACTACTACTAGAAAGTTTTCCTGAAAGTTCAAGTATTTGGAACACATTTTGCTGGTTACCTTTAGGTAAAATTTAACCTTATAAATGACCCATGATGCTGTGAAGGTATATTTGAGGTTCACAACAAGTATACCATACTATGCACTACGCCTATTAAATTAATGGTTTTTGAAGGAGATTCGGTGGTTTTTGTAACTCTAATTATAACTTTGGAGTTACTAGTTAAAGGTATAATATTTGGTCAGAAATAGGTAAATTCGGACACCTTGAAGCCATCTTACCCCTCTGCTTAGTATAATTTTCCTATTATGTTAGTTGGGTAATGGATCCAAGATGGACGAAACGGCTGGAGTGTGAGTAACTGGTCCTAGTTACAGGTTCTCAAAAAAATCCTAGGTGAAGCAACAACAATTTCTAGCAGAAATCCATGCTATAGAAATTTTCCTTGCAAGAAGCTCCAGAGGGTGGATCTATATCCTATCAGATAGCCAAGCAGCACTGAAAGCTCTGAAGTCACACACTTGTGACTCTAGATTGATTTGGGACTGCGAACTCTCCCTGAAACAACTGGCTACGAACAATCAGGTCTCTCTGATGAGGGTACCAGGTCACAAGGGCATCAAAGGCACTGAGGAAGCGAACAGTCTTGTCAAGGAAGGTGCAAACCCTCAATTTCCTGGTCCAGAACCCTTCTGGAGAAGAGTTTCAGCGCTGGGGAACTGACCAAATCAAAACCCACTCGTATGAGGTTGCAAGACACAGACGAACGAGAAAGAAAGACTTGAGACTGGTAACAGGAGTGCTCACCGGACATTGTCCTCTGAGGTATCACCTCAAAAAAATGGATAAATCAGACAGTGAACTGTGCTTTACTGCTAGAACTTTATTGGAACTGCAGAACACCTGCTTCACGACTGTCAAGCGCTGTTATGCGAAGGGCTTGAGTTTCTTGGAGGGGTCCAATTAACGCCTTCAGTTATCAGGAATTGTTGTTGTATCGACCCTGGGGTGTCGTTCATTACTCAACTAGACGTCAGTGATTTCTTAGACTCATCTCTAGAATCTATAACAATCTTGCAAGTTTTAATTCTATAATTAAGGAAGATATGGGTGATATTGTGCTACTAATTATCTGTATTTTATTGCTGTTGATGATCTCTAAATCATGATTTGAAAAAATATCATTCAGATCCGAAGGTGGATGGACTGTAAAAATGAAGTGTTTGATGAATTTCTTGTCTTGATGAACAATTCCACTTGTTCGAGTCGAGACGAGACAAGACAAGAACAGAAATTTTCTTGTATTGTTTCTACAAGAGGCCTCACAATTACGCTGCCTTTGCACTGGGTTACCTATAAAAATGAAATTTCCTCAACTGAATCAGATAAAATTGTGTTTTTCATCGTACCACCCAATATTCATTAGAAATAATATAATAATGAATTGCAGTTGATATATCGAAATATACATTACACTGGAAATAACAAGATTGAAACTACAAAAATACAAAAAAGTATGCATATGAATTGATTACTGCATATGATGTTGATTATCTATAAATCATGATTTGGAAAAATCTCATTCAGTTCCGAAGGTGGATGGACTATGAAAATGAAGTGTTCAATATAAATTGAAACACAATTGGTAGACCGACAGGCGAAAAACAACTACTTTCCTAGCAAATACCACGCAGAACGTTGAATGATATTCACCTGACAATCCATGCAAACTTCCATATAAATGGATATTGTTCGCGAATGTTTCTTTCTGATAAGCTCGATTATGTTTGAATTCATGTCGTGTCCGCCTAACAATCCGCATAACGGTTTCAGGCTTTTTGGCCCTCATCAGTACGGAGTAGTCACCAGCCAGAGATCCGAAGAGCTCTGGCCAAAGCGAGATACAACATAAATAAAATCATCATCGAGCTTAAAACATCTTTAGGTGCGTCGAAAAAGATAACTTTTAACCGGCGACACCTAGTGACAGAAAGAAACACTTCATATTTCACTCCAAACATTTGCGAACAATATCCATTTATATGGAAGTTTGCATGGATTGTCAGGTGAATATCATTCAACGTTCTGCGTGGTATTTGCTAGGAAAGTAGTTGTTTTTCGCCTGTTGGTCTACCGATTGTGTTTCAATTTATATTGAACCTTTTGTGAAGACGACTTTGTGTGTGCTTTATGCATTTCATTTCATATCTTATCCCCCTTCATATGGCTTTTTCGTTCATTGAAATATGCCAGTCGGGCAATTTGAGCCACTCCTACTGAGAAGGAATCTTTTATTTAGAATCCTATCGAGGTAGGAGAATTGTATGGAGTGTTTCTTCCTGTCACTAGGTGTCGCCGGTTGAAAGTTATCTTTTCCGACGCACCTAAAGATGTTTTAAGCTCGATGATAATTTTATTTATGTTGTGTCTCGCTTCGGCCAGAGCTCTCCGGATCTCTGGCTGGTGAGTACTCCGTACTGATGAGGGCCAAAAAGCCTGAAACCGGTATGCCGATTGTTAGGTGGACACGACATGAATTTAAACATAATCGAGCTTATCAGAAACTAACATTTGCGAACAATATCCATTTATATGGAAGTTTGCATGGATTGTCAGGTGAATATCATTCAACGTTCTGCGTGGCATTTGCTAGGAAAGTAGTTGTTTTTCGCCTGTCGGTCTACCAATTGTGTTTCAATTTATATTGAACCTTTTGTGAAGACGACTTTGTGTGTGCTTTATGCATTTCATTTCATATAAATTACAATTACTGTGGTTTGCTTTTCAGTCAGGAGATGGTTAGCGGAAGTTGAATTAGATTTTCCCTTAATAAAACTGTTTCTATGTTCAGATTTGCGTTGCTTGGAAGTTCTACCTGTTTGTCCTATGTAAAAACTTGGACAAGTACCACATGTTAGTTTATATACTCCAGATTTGGCAGACTTTTCAATTCGATCTTTGTTGTTTTTAATAAATTTTCCCAGAGTATTATTTGTTCTGTAAGCACTATTGATATCTCTATGTCTTAAATTATTAGAACTCTTCTCTGAAGGTTTGCCGAAATAAGTAACGAACCTGAAGTTTGACTTTGTATTCGAATCGGTTGGATAAACTTCCTGAATTGCCTTTTTATAGAGTTTTTTCGATATAACTTTGTCGACTAAACTTGAGTTATATCCGTTATTGGCTGCAGTTTGTTTAATTATATTTAATGAAATTATCTTCTGACAGAGGAACATTCACTAGTCTGTGGATCATTCTATGATATGCGGCTACTTTGTGTTGGTGGGGATGAGTGGAAGAACTATGTATTGTAATATCTGTATACGAAGGTTTGTGAAAAAATTTAAAAACCGTGTTTGTTGTTTATTTTCGTTATGGCCAAATGTAAGAAGTTCATCAAATCATTCAGTTCAATTTTTTTTGTGAATTTTATTGAGCGATGAATGCCATTAATGAAGTCAAAAAATGTATTTAGTTGTCTATCAGTTCCTACAAAGCAACATAAGATGTCGTCTACATATCTATACCAGTATAAGAAGTTTCTTAATAACTGGTTGTTATTAATTTTACTTTCGAGACTATCCATGATAATTTTCGCAAGTAACTGACTTAAAGGATTACCCATTATTAACCCTTTACTAGAAGAATACAAATTATTATTAAATTGGAAATAATTTTGTGTTAAACAAACTGTAAGTAAATCCAATATCTCATCTTTGATGATCGGATTAACATGGTTTCTATCCAGTAGGTTACCTACAAGTATGATTGTTTCATCTGGTGGTATGCTCGGAAAAAGATTTTGAATATCGAAAGAAATGAGTTTGGAATTTTTAGGAAGATGCACTTACTTCCACTCATCCCTACCAACACAAAGTAGCCGCATATAATAGTATGATCCACAGACTATTGAATGTTCCTCTGTCAGAAGAGAATTTCAATAGAGAATTAAATATAATTAAACAAATTGCAGCCAATAACGGATATAACTCAAGTTTAGTCGACGACATTCTATCGAAAAAACTCTATCAAAAGGCAATTCAGGAAGTTTATCCAACCGATTCAAATACAAAGTCAAACTTCAGGATTATTACTTATTTTGGCAAACCTTCAGAGAAAACTTCTAACTATTTAAGACATAGAGATTTTAATATTGCTTACAGAACAAATGATACTTTGGGAGAATTTATTAAAAACAACAAAGATCGAATTGAAAAGTCTGACAAATCTGGAATATATAAACTAATATGTGGTACTTGTCCAAGTTTTTACATGGGACAAACAGCTATAACTTTCAAGCAACGCATATCTAAGCATAGAAACAGTTTTATTAAGGGCAAATCTAATTCCACTTTCGCTAACCATCTCCTGACTGAAAAGCATTGCTTTGCTAATGACTTTGAACTTTTGCATGTAGAAAAGAAAGGTCAAAAACTCGATCTCCTAGAGAGTTTAGAGATCAACAAAGGCAAGAATTCACAATACTTATTAAATGACCAGATTACTTTGGAATAATTCTCCTATTTTAAATCTGTTTACTAGAAATTAACTAATCTTGACTAATATTTCGTCCAATAATCATTTAATTACCTAATATCCAACTGACTAACTGCTTCTATTATTTATGGCAAACCACAGTTATTGTAATTTAGTTTCCACTTGAATAAGTGTTTTTTAGTTTACTTTAATCATGGATTTTCATCAAGTATCGTCCGCGTCAATTAACAAAAAAAAAAGAATAAACTGAAGGGGTCATCGTCATTTCTTGTCATGATTTGGAGAAGACATGACGCTGAAAAATATCCATTCTTCCTAATCTCATTACAAGGGTTCATTGGAAGAATAAATGGATTTTCCGCTCTACCAAGAGTTGAGTAATTCAAACAGAGTGATAAATCAAGATCAGTTTGCCATATTACACTGGATGAGCCAAAATTTGTATACTCTGGAAAAGGAAACCCTGAATAACGAAGATGAATATATATGGCGTAGTCAACAAATCATTTGGTTGTGTCTGCGTTTGAGAAATGAGGGATTACATTATGTAACAAACTCATTGGGATTTGCTTGGTGCATAATTAACTCCATGAACAGCGGAAACTCTGCCTACCATCCCTAATATCCCAAATATTATTTCAGATGAAGTTTCTTGAAACTGTGTACGAAAATTCTCCTTTATTTCCGGTTATCAGATACTGAATTATATACGTGGCTTCGCACTCCTGTTGTTGAGAACTTTCTCGGATTTATTTCCTTACCATGTCGCAAATACAAATCCTTTTCATTTTATGAAAATCCTTTGTTACGGAGACCGGATGATATGTTTCATTAAATTAGAAATATTAGCGGGAAAACAATGGGTTTTTTCCCGCTATATTGATCCTTATCCCAATTAAATGATTTGAAATGATTATTGCTGGATTTCTAAACTCAACAGATATTTCTAGTAATTCATCTGAAAAAATGGCAACCATTCTGAGTCTAATGATTTTTGGGAAATATATTCTGCAATGAAACAAAGGTAGAACAAACATTTAACGGAACCTCCAAGGGTTCCGTTAATTTTTGGAGGTGACACCCACTTAGTTCTAGACTTTTGCGAAAAACTCGAGTGATCTAATACATAGGTGGAAAAAATACCACAATGTCCAGAACGATGGGAAAAGTGGTTGGATTTTTTTCAGTTTTTTTTCGAAGTAGTTTTTCCAAAAACAATTTTCCTGTTTGAACACTGCGGAAACCGCGCCAGGATGTGACATAACAAGTTCAGATCTATCGCCGATCGCCGAGAGAGCAAAATAATTACAGAGTTGCCAAGCGTTTTTCATAATATTTCTTTACAATGTGAGCAGGCCGAAAAAATAATGACATAGCACGCGGTATACATACATATTATTCAAGAATAACTAAATCAAGAGCAGCTATCAAATGGAGAGTCTTAATTTCAATATAGCACATGCTGACACAAGTTCTATCCACAGGATGAAAAAGAATAACATTTCCTCAGAAGTTCCGCAGAATAGTGACACTGGCAACCCGCCGATCTTCGAGAGTGCCAGGAATTACAGCGTTGCCAAGCGTTATTCATAATATTTCTTTACAATAAGAGCAGGCCAAAAAAATGATGACATAGCACTCGGTATCCATACATATTATTCAACAGTAACTAACTCAAGAACAGTTATCAAATACGAAGTCTTAATTCCAATATAACACATGCTGACATAAGTTCTGATTTATTCATAGGATGAAACAGAATAACATTTACTCAGAAGTTTCGCAAAATAGTAACACTGACAACTCAGGAAAATGCCAAATCAATGGACTTATGATGTCAAAAGAAGCGGCAATAACGCTGCGTTTGAATGTCTCACTGAATTTGAGGGTTTTAGGGCAGCGTTTAGTCGAATATTACACAACATCTTCTTGGAAAAACTATGCATACATAATGTTTTATCAGTATATTTCAACTTCAAGCGCACATATGAAGCAAATTTGTGAGTTTGTGATGTCGCCCATTGATGAAAGACTAGGCATTCGGTGGAAAATCTAACAATTTCCGATATATGAGTTGAATTATTATTCAAGGGGATATTCCACCCCTTCAGTGAAAAAGTTGTAAATTATTGCATTTCATCACTCATTTAGACCTTTAAATAAACTCAGTATCCAAACTTACAGAACTTCTCCTCGAGGAGATATTTTATTATTAACAGGGGTGTTTTTTTCACCCCAATGAGCCCCATTGGAAAAAATCAACTGATATTGTATGCGTAAAAAATGAAATGCAATTGATGTAGTTGAGCGTCTTTCGAAACCAAGAAATCAACCTAACAAAAGATTCCGAAACAGATTCAACAAACGATTGCGCAACATAAGTGATCATTCCGACCCATTTATTCTTTCGAAAAAGAAACTCTCTAGGTAGTCTCAAGTGGTTGCTCGAGATCTGGTATGGTTTCAGAGTTATGTGAAATACCCCAAGATGACACTAATATTTCTGCCACATGTATTTTTCCTTTGATTCCTTTCTCATTCTTTGTACTGAAATGGTACACTTCAACTAATTGAATATCTAAGAGAGAAATATCTTTGCGTGAAAGGGCTTTGCTATGATGAATCAGTTGAACCATATCGTAATATACCAAGTGTCAAGAGTGTCGAGAGATGCTTTCTTTGGAGCAATTTAAACGGAATTTGCTTGGTTCAATATACAGGATAGGAAGCAAAAAAAATATCTATCTTCTTATCTTAATATTATAAAATTGTAATTGTCTGTTTGTTTGTTCGAGCATCACGCAAAAACTACCGGACCGATTTTGATTGAACTTTTTTTGTGTGAAAGCTTATGCTCAGACTTGAAAACTGAAATGTAATTCATTTCGCTTCAATAACGAGAACAGGCTATGTCACAATAATACCACATTTCCTCATAACCAAGTGCTACTAAGGGTTCAATTTCTCGGAATAAAGGCCTGATTCAGTCAATTTGTGAAATTCCCCATAACGACGTTTCGACAGAGTTTTTATCATCTTCAGGTTTAAACACAAATATTCTATTTATATTTCTTCTTTCGTATTGTACGAATGTTGTTGATGATGTGTGATTTCGTTGTTATGGAAAATGTTGTATCTTTCATGTTTTCCCACTTCATGAATACAATGGATTATTCGGAAAATTGAATTATAAGAGCCTTACTGTATTTTTATGGCAACATGTCAAAATTTGATTCCATTATTAAGTACTATAAACAAAGATAAAGAAGGTTGTTATAAATCTGGCCTAAGTTTTTGATATCATTTCCATTGTTATAACTGCTGGGGTCTTTTTTTATATGTATCATTTCAAGAAATGTTCTTACTCTTGGATTTCTTTCTTCGAAATCTCAACGTTGTTGGTGTCAAACTTATGTTGATTTTTTTTCGTGTTTGGATAAGACGGGTTTATTCTTCCCACCTCCCAGATTTTAACCACCTGGAAATAAAAAATTCCGACAATGTTATTTAATTGAATTTTTCTGAATTTGTTGAATATTTAGGTGTATAAATAGACATTTGAGATGGAATATTCACATGAAGAAAACGGCAGGAACCCTGAGGAGTATCCTTTATAAGTTCTTATATTTCAAAAATATATTGAATACCTCTCCAATGAAAACTCTTTATATAGCCAGCAGTCACTTAAAATTCCTGGACGTATATACTTCAAACAAAATCTGAAAATTTGTTTCAATAAAAATCAGATTTACTCTTCAAACCTACTTTTTTCTGAGAGTAAAACATTAGATCTCAGGAAATTATATTACCTACATATGTCTGTAGACCAATTCGAAAATAAAAGTGTCATTTGAGGCACATTAATCACAGATACAACACTAGGGCCAAACAGGAAAAAATGTTCCGCACTGAATATTCATTCAAAATAATTGGTCAAAGAGGATACACTTACCTCAGTATAAGAATATTCAACAGCCTTCCCAGGAACATCAAGGAATCAATATACATTTTTTCATTAAAAAAAACCACAAAGAACCATCTCCTTTCAACAGAAAGGAGTTATATCCACAATGTAATAGATTCGAATATTTGAATTCAACTTATTAGTAGAAATTATTGAATATTTAACTCACTTGTTATTATTGCTATTATTAGGAGTTATTAGTTATTTAGTATTCAGTTTATCTAAGTTTCTATTCTATTATCTAAGTTTTCATTTTCTTCCCTATTTATATCACTGTTACAAATTGTGAATTGAATCAACAATATTTCGAAAATGTATTACCTATATAGACATAGACTTTTTAGACCACGCGCTGGCTTAGCCGTAGTGGTATATCTTTATTTATTCGTATGGTATGGCTTTTCGAATAAGTAGCTCGATCCTCTTTTTTCATAATATATTTTAAGACAATTTTTTGTCAATCAATATGTAATTCTTAACAAATAAACATTATTATTATTATTTAGAAGATTAAGTTATATCAGCCTTACTGTACTTTTATCGCAACATGTAAAAACCAGTTTTCATTTTTACTAATATAAACACTTAACCTTAAAAAATCTTCAAAGTACAATATGGCGAAAAGAGGAAAATAAGAAAACGAGAAGGAAAAAGAAAAAAAAAAGAGAAAGAAACGGGTTATCTCTGGTATGCATGTACGGATGAATTGGATGGGGGGTTGTATGGTTCTCTCATTGCTGACTATCATACAAATAATCTCTGTATTTTTTCCTGAAGGTTTCTGGAGTTTCATTCCTGATATTAATAGGAGCTGAATTATGGATTTCACAGATTTGATAACTGAATATCTTGAATTGTTCTGTTTTAAATTTAGGTGGCGTTAGAGTACCTTTGAACCTTATATTCAAGGTGTGGACATCACTGTGGTGCGTGATTTTTGGAGGTTTAGTGAGGTTCTGGTTAATAATATTTTGTGGAACAGATTAGCAGCATGACGGATCCTTCTATTTTTCTTGTTTAACCATCCATGTTTCGCTAAGTTTATGTGAGATTCTTTCATATTTGTGAATTCCATACAATAGTCGCAAGCATGAATTTTGAACCTTTTTTATTTTTTTCACATATTGACTGGTTAAACATGGACCATATAAGGAATTCGCGTAATTGAAAAGAGATAGGACCAATGTGTCACAAAGAATAGATTTCAATTTGGTGGAGAGAAAGTGCCTATTGCTGTAGATCATTTTTAATGTTGAGTATGCACGTTGAACTGATCTATTGACATGGTTTTCAAACAGTAGATTGTCATCCATTAGTACACCAAGACTCCTAGCTTCATGAGCCAATTCAAGTGGTTCATCATTAATGCGAACATCAATTGAGATACTTACTTTATCACGTCATGTCACGCCACGTGACATTAGATTTGCTGGCATTGATATTGAGACAATGGTCCGTGCATAGGTTAACAAATGATTGTAGATCACTATTTATCTGTAAACAAGCAATTTTAGCTGATTGAGTAGGAACACTGTAGTAGAGCTGAGTGCCGCCTGCATATAGATGAACACTACATTCATTAATGCTTCTCAATATATTCGAAGAGTACATGCAGAACAATAAAGGACCCAAAATAGAACCTTGCGGTACCCCAGAATTAAGTGGTAGATACCGCGACTCGAGCTTATCCATGAGAACTTTTTGTTGTATATTCTTGATATACTTGTCTAGCAGTAAGATGACAGTTTCAGATAGCCCCATATAGTGTGAAATTGCTAACAGTAAGTCGTTGTTCATGGTGTCGAATGCACGACTGAAGTCTAATAAGACTAGAACGGTAGATCTGATTATATCATCCACAATGTGTAGGAGAGCAGTTGTACAGCTGTAACCTTTCCTGAATCCCTATTGAGTCGAAGGTAATAGGTAATATCATAACAATTAGATCGAAATAATAATAATAACATTTATTTTTCACAGAGACATGAATAATTACAAATGTAAGGTAATGCATGTTTCAATCAGAAAAATAAAAAAGGGTTTACCAACAAAACAAGATATACCAATATATCTAATAAACTCTAGTAACTAAAATGAAGTGAATGTACACGAGTTTACCCACAAAAAAGAGGATTGTACATGGGTATCTTCTCGTGTGTTTTTATAATTAGCTTATCATATTGAAGTTGTAAAAATTCGGCAAGGAAATGTGAACGTACTTCTAGAAAGGAGTAAAAAAACTACCAGAAATCTCACAACTGACAGAACAAACAGTCCGATGTCTATATGACCATCCATCCGATTATAATAATAATAATAAATATACTTTATTGTCCAAAGATAAAATCTTGTTGACAAAGTTTCAAATACATGTGTCAATAAAATATTATATAAAATATTGGAGGAAAATATAAAGAAATGTCAGATTATCGTAAAAAATTCTTGTAAAATATGATAAGGTCTCGTACTCAGTAGTCTTTTTATATTTTTCCTAAAACTCTCCATTTTTACATTAGAATTTTTGACTTCGATTGGCAAATGATTATACATCTTAACTCCATTATAAATAAATGAATCTTTGATTAGGTAACTTTAACTTATTTCTAGAGCTTTGTCGTGTGAAATAATGGGAAGAAATGATTTCAAATTCCAGAATATGTTTCCTTAGAAGACAAACAGTTTCCAAGATGAAAAGAGCAACGACGGTCAGTATGTTCTTATCTATGAAATGTTGCCTGCAAGAATCACGTGGTCCAATTTTACAAATATTTCTTATTGCTCTTTTAGGTATTTTGAGGACCGAGTCAAGTAGATTTGAGCTACACACTCCCCAGAAGGGTATACCATACCTCAAATGAGATTCAGTCAAAGCATAATATGCAGTTTTAGCAGTAGATACTCCAAGCTCTCTAGAAATTACTCTAACTGCATAGCATCCGACAGAATTTTTTTTCTCAATTGTTTTATGTGTACATCGAACTTCAATTTCTTATCTATATTCAAACCCAGAAATCTGATACAATCCTTATTCTCAATGGTATCATTTTCTAAGCTTACATCTAGAAGAGTACATCTAAAGGAGATTATATTAGTTTGTGTCATATTAAATAATAAAAGGTTTGAATCACACCAGGACTTGACAATTTTTATATCTCAAAATATTTTTTCGTTTAGATCTTCAACGGTCTTACCCCTCCACAAAATAGTAGTATCGTCTGCAAATAATGTTGGTTCACCAAAAATGTTGAGAGTGGATAGATCATTAACGTATAATAAAAACAGAATTGGTCGTAGAATCGATCCTTGTGGCACTCCCTAATCTATCTCAGTGGTCCTTGAAATTTCATTAGTCTTTACTATTTCCTACGCCCTGTGAGGTATGACTCAAATCAATTCAAAGTTACTCCTCTACATCCATGATGGCGAAGCTTCCGTAGAAGTATTCCGTGATCCACGCAGTCGAAAGCTTTCGTAAGGTCCCAGAACACTGCCGCGGCAATATCTCCGTCATTGATATCAGAGTAAAGCACACGAAGAAAGGAAAAAATTGCATCATGTGTGTTCTTTCTATTTTGAAATCCAAATTGATTTGCGTGAATGATATTGTGTGTGCTGAGGAACTCATTGAGTCTTTTTTTTACGAGTTTTTCAATTATTTTTGCATGGGTCGGTATGAGGGATATTGGTCTGAAATTCGAGGGATCGTCTAGATTACCGCCTTTGTGCAATGGGATTACTATGGTTATGTTTAGAAAAGACGGAAATATACCATTACGAAACGATAGTGAGACTAATGTATTGAGCGCAACTCTTGGGAGGTTTTCGAAAATTTCCATGGAAATGCCATCAACGCCAGTTGCTTTTTTATTTTTTATTTCTTCTAGTACCTCCAACAATCCGCCAATATCAAATAATTTTCATTTTAAAAATCTTCAAGATGTATTAACGGGTCATATGGTACTATAGTATTTTCGTTAAGCTTTTTGGAAATCGAACAGTATAAATCATCTATCATCTATATCAAACAAATTTTTTTGATGTAGATATATTGAAGCATGAAAAATGAACAAAAAATTATTTGAAACAAAAAAACAAAAACTTGTAAACATATCGTTTGCTTCACACTCTGAACTATAGACAATTTGATGAAGTTTGGCAATTCAGAAAAAGGACGAATAATAATTGAGCCACGCGAATGATAGTTTTTCGTCTCAAATTGTGATATATGAAATGAAAGAAGAAAACACGAAAATGGGTTATTCCACCTTTTATCTCCTTAAGTATAAATCGCAGAAATCCAATAATAAATTGTTGAATGTGAACTATGTCAACATTGGAGAAAATTTGGCAACATTATGGAGTTTGGCATTCCTAAAAATTGGGTGGCAAATCGAATAAGAAAAAACATAATCCTTACCTGTGAGTTATCATATGTTGAATCAACGAAAAATAATTTTTCAACAAAGAACTAGAAAAACTGCACATTTTGAGAAAAGAGTGAAAAGGAAGATCAAAGTAGAATCCCATCCCTTTTGCTGCTCTATTGGCTCCGATTACATGACGTCATCTTATCAATGCGTGAGTTGGAAATAAAAATAGGGGCTAGTCTTATTTTGCACAACTTTGTGTATTAATCGTAAGGCCGACCCAATATTCAAAAGAGGAAGCGCAACAAGCTCAATGAGCATAATAAGAAAGATTGAGAATTGAATAATCTAGAAATATCATTATCTAGGTAGGACGGGTTAATTGTTCTCAGGGAAAGAATAATAAAATTGAAATGATTAACTCGAAAATAAAAAATCATGAAAACACATAATCGGGTAATAGAACAATTTGCAATGCCAATTTCAATACTTTGTCAAATAAATACATTTCAAAATAAAATTAAATATTTACATACTTTGCACTGGTGCCATTTAGTAAATGACCAATTAGAGAAAACATTTTTTCTTCAAATTTCGAAGGTAACCTTTCGGGTTGTTGATGTTTTTTCAGTTATTCGTTTGTTTCGATATACGATACATACATACAGTGACCGGCAGAAAGTACGCATCATATGGGAAATTCTTTTATTAATAAATTTTGACAAATATCGAAATGTGCAATCGCTTCTGCATAAAAAGAAACACCAGAAGACGTTGTACAGTGCCATTCGTCTTTTCGTGTTTGGCGGGAAATTAAAAAAATTAAAAAATTATGTCTCAAAACACACTTATTCGAAAAAATATCGAAAAATGTTATACGGAAAGTTGTTCAGAATAACATTTTATAGCTGTGTACATGTTTTGAAGCAAATCTGCGTTGAAAAAATAAAAATAGTATTTTTGCCATAAAAAAAACAATTTGGAAAAATTTATTTCTGACAAAGAAACTCATTAGTAAAGCCAACAGTAATATTTTAAATAATATTCGGAGAAAATTTGAAATTTGTTAATTTGTCATGTGTTCAGCTGCTTCATACTATTTATTATTAATAAAGGACCATGTATCTACACAATTTTAATTTGAATTTTTTATTAGAACAAAAAATTTATTTAATTTTTGACATAACAAGAACTTACAAATTTTTATTTTTTTATTTTCAAACAATTCAAATTAAAATTAGAAACTGAATTAATTATAAACCAAAAAATTTCATACATACTCGAAACTTTGTAATTGTCCATTACTCGACATGTATACCCTGACGTTCAATACATGTAGTTGTTCGGGATTTCATTTCTCTGGACACATTTCGCAGCATTTGTGGTGTAATGTTATAAATACATTGTCGTAATACTTCTTCTAAATGGTCGATATTATGAAATGGCCGATGTTTATAAACCTTACTTTCAGGTACCCCCATAAAAAGAAATCCAAGGGCGTCAAATTGATCTTGAGGCCACGGGTTTTCTGAATATCGTCCTATCCACTTATGAGGAAAGTGTTCATTAAGCCACGCTCTGACTTCGAAGGTACTATGTATTGACGCTCCGTCTTGTTGGAAAAAAATATCATTTCTTCTTTCCAGCAGTAATCAATGTAAGAAATAAAAAAAAAACTCGTTATCTAAAAACTCTAAATAATTTCGTGAATTAAAGTTGCCCCTATAAAAGTAATTCCCAACGATCTGCGTATCTAATATGCCGCGCCAAACATTACTTTTGAAGGAAAATTGACTTTTTGCCTCTATCGTCCAATTTGGGTTCTCATCAGCCCACCATCTACAGTTCTGGGAACTGACACTACCGTTTGATGTAAAAGTCGCCTCATCAGTAAATAAAACTTTTGTAGGGAAATTTTGGTATTCTTCAATCATGCCTTGGAACCAAAATGAAAAAGCTAAGCGGACATCGAAATCTCTATCGAGTAAGGTGTGGATGAATTTTGGTTTGTATGCACGAAATTTATTATTCTTCAAAATTCTTCTAATGGATTTTTCAGATATAGCAGTTTGTTCCTGCCTCTTCGATAGTGCTATCTGTGGATTTTCTGTTACCGATAACAGAACATTAAAGGTACCTTCTTCATTAGTGACGGGCTTACTATGTGGAATTTTGTAACTATTTTCTACAGTGCCTGTAGCTTTTAATCTGTTCAAAATACGCAACACAGTAGATCCATGTATATTCTTATTTGGATATCTAGCATTGAATATATCTGCTGCTTCTCTGGAACTATGAAAACTCTCGCCACATATTGAAACGAGCTCAATTTTTTCTTGCAAACTCAGCTTTTCTTGAGGGATCTCTGATTTTTGTTAACGTACAACAAAATGTAAAATCACTTTTACAATGAAAAAAACTATACAAGAAAGACCATAAAAATACCTGGATAAATAATGACACTACTAAATCGATTGACAACTCTTGATAACATATTAGCATTATTAGTCAATTGTTTCATGGCCTCTTCGATCATGATGAAATTTACGATGCCCGCAATAATGATAATATTGTAGATATGTATGATTCCAACCATTTGCCAAAAATCAATTTATTTTTTGTTCGAATAAATTTTGTTTATCAAAATTGTGTAGGCATTCATTAATGATAAACAGTATCGGGATTATAATGTCCTGGAGATATTTCAGTGACCTCTTATGAAGCAGCTGAACACATGGCAAATTGACAGATTTCAAATTTTCTCCGAATAAAATAGAAATATCTTGCAAATCTTTACAAAATATCATTTAAAATATTACTGTTGGCTTTACTAATGAGTTTCTTTGTCAGAAATGAATTTTCCCAATTTTTTTTTATAGCAAAAAATTATTTTTATTTTTCAACTCAGATTTTCTTCAAAACATGTCATGTAAAATGTCATTCTGAACAACTTTTCCAAATAACATTTGTGTGTGTTTTGAGACAAAATTTTTAAATTTTTTAAATTTTCCGCCGAACACGGAAGGACGAACGGCACTATACAACGTCCTCTGGGGTTTCTTTTGTTGCAGAAGCGATTGCACGTATCGATATCTGTCAACATTTATTAATAAAAGAATTTCCCATATGATGCGTACTTTCTGCCGGTTACTGTATAATTCGAATATCTCAGAAATAGTTTTTTAGATTTGATCTCCATAGGCCTTCGATAAAATACTCTACCACCACTTTGTATCTTCAGTTTTGTTCAAACTAGTGAGCCGTAGTGTGAAATCGTTTGAAATAGAAATAAACTAGTGAAATACGTTGTTTGTAAAACGACGTTGAAATTACATGTCAGTGTCAGATTTTCTAATTTTACAAAACAAATACAACCGACTCCAAGAAAAACATCATACAGAGTGACAATATTGAAAAACAATCGTAAAATTTTTCCCTTTTCGATTGATTCACTATTATTTTCATTTACTTCTGATTTTCTCGGTCATGTTCCATAGGTTATTGATAATTCCCATATTTTGGTGATCGGTCTTTCTTAAATTCCAAATCGAGTCTACATTCCAACTTCTTGAACATTCTCATTACTACTTCCATTTTTTCTGTTTATTCAGGTTGGGTGAATATTATTACTGTCATCTTCTTCTGTCCTATGCTAGGATATGTTACGCTCTCCATTGTTTTCTAGAGTTCACCTGCACTTTTACATTATTTTTTTCGTACCTGCACTTTTCCATTATTTTTTCCGAGATACTGCACCATTGGGACTGTTCAGTGAGAAATGCTCTGTTCTGAAACTTTCAGGGTCAAAGGGATCAATTGATACATGTGCAAGTGGTCTACTATGTTTTTTTTCTGCTCCAGCAATTAGAGTTTTGAAAACTTCATCTTTGGAATATGTCTATTTTAGTGTTGCTCTCGGAAAGTATTTCATTGATTCATCAACCTTACCAAACTTCTTTCCACGTGAGGAGAGGCAAGATAAATGAATCTCCATATTGTACCTTTGTGGGACAGAAAATCATTAATTTATGTTGGGTTCAAGTCCTGGTCAGCTTCTCCCAATTCTCTATTAGCGGAATGCATATTGAACACTCTAATTATAGCAGAATCTGGAGATGAATAAAACCATGTAGTGTTTTTTATGTCTTCTACTGATTGTAACTGAGGCTGGCCCAAAATAATCCATTCCGTCGATAGTGAAGGGTCTAACAAGGCTTTTAAATCATCTTTGTGGTAGCAAACACATTTCAGAAATGTAAATGAATATTAGCAGCTATATTGAAAGGTTCTGAATGATGTTCTTTTCTGAAGAAGAAATACCTAGTAGTAAAATGAAGCATTGCCCTAGTCAAAACAACTATGAAATATGAGCCTATCACATGATTTGGTCGATTCTCTCATAAAATTTCCAGATTCTTTTAAACAAAAAACATGGGGTGTTTCTCATAAAACTCCGCTGTCAAATATTTTGGAAATGAATAGATTTATTGATGTTATGTTCAAAGGACTCGATTCTTTTTCACGAAATCATAATCCTCGAAGATATTTGTCCTCAAAATTTTCGAAGAATTTGCCCTGTTCTTTATGCCTCATCAGTTAATTTTAAATGCGAATCATATATTGTGGTTTCGTATAATCAATTCTGTGATAGTCGAATAGTGGATAATTTATTACAATCCTAAAATTATTCATATGGTAACCTCTGTTCTGAACCTACTGCATGATACTCATTCCCTTCACTATAGTGCCCTTGTCATGCTTTTCGTTTTTTTTCATGCTGCCCAGCAGATTCTTCACTCTCTGCATTCAATCCAGTTAATCGCGGCTTTTTTCGTGCCTACCCCATTTCCACGAAAGTTCATCGAAATGTTTTTTCAGCACTCCAATATTCTCTCTTAATCCAGATAATGGCATGGAAGAATTTCAAAGTTAATTATTCCTCCGTAAATTCGAGCCTGGTCGGTAAATATTAATGGAAAGTTCAAAATGGAGAAATGCGTGTTAGTGTAAGGAATTGTTAATATATCTGAATGCACTTTCACATGGGCAATCAGCTCGACTCATAAAATAATATATTTTCCTGCGATCAAATCAATTACAGATAACAACTATTTGTTTTCAGCTATTACCTATATCTGTGGGCCCTGTTCATTCGCCATTCGAATAATTGATGGAGGCCTTACAGAATTTATATGGGGTGGGACGCTGAATCTTTCCAGAAATTACTGAAGTGAAAAGAAAACTTTATCTAGAGCAGCGGGTATACGATTGATCTTTTTTCACTTATATATATATATATATATATATATATATATATATATATATATATATATATATATTTATATATATTTATAATTTTCTCGGAATAAGTGCCTTAGTCAGTCTATGTATTTTTATTCGATACGACTTCTTGACATTGTTTATGCCAGATACAGGTGAATTCAGGAAAATTCTTCTATTTTTCTCTGTTGTAATTTTTCTGCCTATGTTTGTGTAATCCCTCAGTAACTTTGTATTGTTCCTTCCTATTCTATTTTCCATCCTTTTGTAAAATCCTTCCATTGGCAATTTCTGGTTTGCAGTCGGTAATATTTTTCTTAATTTCTTGACCATATATGTTTATTTTCTTTATTTTCTTGGAATAAGGGCCCTAGTCAGTTTATGTATTTTTATTCGATACGACGTTTCGACATTGTTTATGCCATCGTCAGGTAAATTCAGAAAAATTCTTCAATTCTTCTCCGTTGTAATTTTTCTGTTTATGCATTTACCTGAAGATGACATAAACAATGTCGAAACGTCGTATCGAATAAAAAAATACATATAGTGACTAAGGCTCTTATTCCGAAAAAATAAAAAAGTAATCATATGTGGTCAATAAATTAAGAGATATTACCGGCTGGGAACTGGAACCTGCCAAAAATGGATGGATTTTACGAAAGGATGAAAAATAGAATAGGAAGAAACGACACAAAGTTACTGGACGATTACACAAACATAAACAGAAAAACACAAGAATCATTTTTTGACTACATTCAAGTGTTGAATGTAGACCATTGAATGAAAGAAGACAAATGCATTGGCGTATCTTTTCCGATATTTACTAGTTAGAGGCGACTAACGAGCCCCACGGAAATAATTGAAATGCATCGATTATTTCAAATCCCAATAACTCGAAAACAGTTGCTCGTAGCGACCTCTACCAGGAATATCTTTTTTACACAAAAATGTTAGAAAAATCGATTTTTTTCAGTAGAAAACGTGATACAGGTACGTACAAAAGAGTTATGACATTTCAAACGCCACTCCTACGAAAGAGACAAACTAACATCAAATTTGATTTTGTCATTGAAAAATACTCCCAGATACCAATTCTTCTTATTTTGACGTCAGCTCCTGAATTTTCTACACATACTTAAGGAACACCCTGTATATATATATATATATATATATATATATATACGTATGTTATCGTTCGAGGTGAAAAGAGACGGATACATCGCTAGAAACAAAACAGTAGGAAGGCCATATTCTAGAGTGGTCTAGTTGGATATTTGATTATCCATCGCGTATATCTGTTATTTTTTGTGCTGGTCCACTGGCTCGAGTACATTTCGTTTTGATTCATTGTGAATCCTATACTCCACAATTTTATTTCTGAATCTGTATATATATATATATATATATATATATATATATAAATATATATATATATAAATATATATATATATATATATATATATATATATAAATATATATATATATATATACAGGGTGTAACATAAGTACGTTAAAATATTCAAGTGGCGTATTCCTGAGACAATTTTAAGAAAAAAAGTCTTTATAAACTTGTGTCCGGAAATGCTTTTTAAAAATAACTTTTGCAAAAAATATGTTATTTGCACGAAATTTGGTACCCGAAGTTTTTTTAACGTGGGAAATCATAATTTCGTATCAATTTTCATGTAACATCTAGAGGGCGCTGCGTACGCTGTCATTATTTATTTCAAATTGCCCTAACATTTTTGACAGTAAACTTTTGGTACTTTTGGTACAAATTGCAAAAAACTTATGACAAAAACCAACTATGTTTTGGAAAATTTCAACATTCTGTATCTCGAAAACAAATCATTTTTCATAGGAAAAAAGTAGTTTATTTTGATGAGACCTACCACAAACTTAGTTTTTGTAATGTTCTCAGCAACTTCACTTAGCGCCCTAGGAGCTAAGTAACATGCATCGATATAGAAAATGTAAATATCTCGAAAACGATCACCCCAGCGTTGTTGAGGAAGTGTACCTTTTTTACTTGGAAAAGGTGTGGGAATAAGGTTTTTTCATGAAAAGTACCAAAAGTTTACTGTCAAAAAGTGTTAGGGCAATTTGAAATAAATAATGACAGCGTACGCAGCGCCCTCTAGATGTTACATGAAAATTAATACGAAATTATGATTTCCCACGTCAAAAAAACCCCGGGTACCAAATTTCGTGCAAATAACTTATTTTTTGCAAAAGTTATTTTTAAAAAGCGAACAAAAAAATTCAATTTCAACACCCTGTATCTCCGAAACGAAGCATTTCCGGACACAAGTTTATATAGACTTTTTTCTTAAAATTGTCTCAGGAATACGTCACTTGAATATTTAAACGTACTTATATTACACCCTGTATATATATATATATATATATATATATATATATATATATATATATATATATATATATTGTTATATAATGATATTTGCAAAAAAATTGTTTTTATGTAATAAGATTGCTAATAGTTTTTGCTATTCTTTGTGAGCCAAATTGATATTATATAGATAGATATTTTCACCCTGTATATGTATTGTACGCTGTAATAATAATTGCTAGCGAACGTCACTGTTCGTCGCTGCCAATTGTTATCACCTTTCTCACCACGGCTAAGCAACAGTTGGTACGCCTCTTACCTCAGATAGCCGGTTCAGGCAATAGAGCCACTAGCCACTGCTGTCTAATTTCAGTTTATTCAATGGTCATTGTTATGATTGTTGATCATTGTAGGAAAACAAACAACAAAGTATCAAAAAGCAATTATTTCCTTTATTCAGGAAGACTTAATTTTACCTGGCCTACGTGAAATAACTTATACTAATGTGAATCTACAATTATTCACGGATAATCATTAAAATCAAATCATGGATAGATAGACAGAACCACACTTTTTCCTTGAGAGTGAATTTTTCTTTTATGGTTCAAAATAAAGTGAAATAAAGTTCTTCAGATGTGAGATACGTTATTTGTGATATTGTTCATGGAGCGGATGTGCACTATTAAAGTTTTTATACCTGCTGGAGATGTCAGTGTTCAAGATATGCCCTGAAACTGGATCCTTTCTCACTCCAAGCTCTATCAGGAACTCCAATACCATAAATCAGGAACCATACATATGCATAAATCAGCTTTGGACACTTGGATATGTTGTATAATTAAGGTAATATTGGCTTTTCTCTTCTAATGTTGGAATTATTTAATTTTTCTTTCTCCCAAAATGTTGCGTGGCATTCCCTTGTAAATTTATTTTCGATCTTCTTTCTGTGGCTTTGTTTGTTGCTCCCTTGGATACCAATTTTCCCTCTTCATTTTCATTTGAATGTTTGAATTCGCGCACCAAATTGTCACATTTTACTGTTCGGGTTCATCTTATATAATTTATATATACAACTATTTTCCCATTCTTATTACTATGTACATATTTCAATAATAATTGCTTATGACATCACCCCGTTGTTATTCTCTCACAATTTCCAATTTTCCATATCACCATCTATTCCCTGATTGGCTATTCTCATCAAGAAGTTTGCTGTTCTACCATTGGCTACTTTTAGTTAGCTACAATTTCATATAC
Organism: Gonioctena quinquepunctata; assembly: GCA_018342105.1. Lineage (NCBI taxonomy): Eukaryota > Metazoa > Arthropoda > Insecta > Coleoptera > Chrysomelidae > Gonioctena > Gonioctena quinquepunctata. The sequence continues at coordinate 92,329 of JAFIRS010001769.1, read as the reverse complement.
TGTATGTTTCAAATTTATAAATATGTTGATCACTTTTTATTCATGAAAATTTTGTAAATCTAGACTTTTTGTTGACTTTTTACCAATTATGGGTTATAATCATTATGACAGTGTATGAAATTGATTGTGTTATAGTATTTTGACATTTTTATCTATCCATATTATACATAGGCTTACAAATAAATAGAACTTCCAAAATTATGTAAAAACAATCTCTTGAAACTAATAACTATTTAGTAATTATTCTTTTTTGTGGGTTTTTTCCTTTTAAAACTCATAACTGGCATAACATAACATAACAACATTCCTAAATTTATATTCAATAATTTTCTACTAGTTAGAAAATTTTGAATATCAATTTATTTATTTACAGTTATTGAATCTACATCAACTAATACTATTTTTCTAATTTCAGAAAACTACTTATGCTGGATTTCCCACCAGTTCACGAAAAACAAGTTCTTCAACGATAACTATTATTTACAACTACTAGTACTACGTTTTTTTGTTCCAGAAAAACTTGACTTCAGACATCTCTTCGGATCAAGAGAGAAAACTTTTCAAGATATTATCATATATGACATTTTATATTTTATGACTATCTTACTTTCATATCATATTTTATAATTATCTTTATACTGATATATAATTTTTTTATATTCATTTGATTTTACAATTACTGGTACTCTTTCAATTATGCTGTTTTATTATTTTTCCTATTTCTTCCTTCAGTTGTTCTTTATATCCATATTGAATTGGATATTTTATTAATTTGAATCTCTCATTTTACTTACTTTCATTCTGTGTACATACTCTTTCGCTTTTTCATTATTTTTATAATTAACATATTATATTCATTTATAATTCATTAATATACCTTCATATTATTTATCAATATACCTTTATCATCATCATATTTTTATAATATACTTCTTTAGTATTATTATTATTATCATTTCCACTTTCATTTCTCACATACATTCATTTTATACACAAAATATTTTTATCTTCATTTCTTTTCATTTTTCTTCAAAATTCACATTATTTATTATCCATTTCTATATTTTTCCTTCTTTATAATCTATATTGTTTTTCACTTTATCTACCTAACCTGTACCAAAATTTAAATTTTTTTTTCAGTATTATGATTGTTATTCAATATCTTTCTTTTCTTTCTATACTTTTTTTCCAATTTTTTTATCTTTTTCTTTACATTTGTTTTTCATTTTATTTTCTTTTATTCAAATGTTTCTGAAATCCTAACTATCTATCAAACTATTTTTTTAACTTTTTTCCTATTTTATTTCCTAACTTGCCTATTTAATTTGTTAAGCCTATAATTTATTATTACCTAATCTTTCTATTTATTATTTGTCTCTCCTTCTATGGAATCTTGCTTGTTTGTAACTGCAAGCCTATATTTTATTTCAAAAATTTTCAATTGAAATTTTCTGTTAACATTTTCAACTATTTCTTTTTTCATATTTTTACCTTCTTCTTGTATTTGAAAGTAAAATGTATTCAAATTCTTTCCTAATTTTGTTTTTGACATTTTACTATCTATTATTATTATTATTTCATTATTTGTATTACTTTCTTTTATTTCAAAAATTCTATTCGCCCTGTAAATGTCATTGATTTGCATTACCATTATTTTTTTATTATGTTCTCTATTTTTAACTCAAGATTTTTGTTAGCCACGTTCATGTCATTCATTTCATTATAATTATTTTATCATTTTTGTCACCTCTTTGTAACTCAAAATTCATTTTTGCCATTATTATGTCATATATTTTCATTATTTTTACTTTATTATTTATTTTACCCTTTTGCAACAATTTTTTTTTATTTTTCACATTCATATTATCTGTAAGTTCATTATTTTTGTCATCATGATTTATTTTTATATTTTGTATTTGTTTCTTTTTTATTTTTTTATCGTTTATTTTTTTTTAACTTTTTAATTAACCATTCTCTCATCCATTCTTACTAAGAATTCCATTATTTTCTGTAACTGACTCTCCATTCCTGTACTTTCACTTTTTATTTCTCTCTCTCTTACATTACTACTCTCTCCTTGTTCCTGATCACCCCTATCTCTACCTTCTGCACCTTCTTCCAAACCAACTTTCTTACCATCTCTCAAATCCATTTTTTATTCACAAATATTTAGCCTTACACCTTGAAATGCCAATTGCTAAAGTTCGCCCAGTGTTACGATAAATATTAGGAAATAATATATTTTCTTTACTTGTCCTTACTCTGCCTTGAAATGATATATTGCCCTAACTTTGCCTTGAAATGATATATTGCCCTTACTTTGCCACTACGTTGCGATAAATATTAAGAAATAATATATTTCCCTTACTCGCCCTTACGTTGTGGCGCCATTTGTTATATAATGATAATATAACAAATTATTATGTTATTATTTCTCCCCACACGTTGGGTGCCAATTTGTTATGTAATGATGATATAACAAATTTGCATTAAATGAATATTATAATTGAATTTTGTTATTATTATTATTATTAATATATTTTTGCACCACGTTGGGCGCCACTTGTTATGTATTGATAAATTGAATAACAATAGTTGTTATTATATAATGAAGATTGCTAATAGTTTTTCGCTCTTCTTTGTGAGCCGAATTGATATTATATAGATAGATATTTTCATATGTATTGTATGCTGTAATAATGATTGCTAGCGAACGTCACTGTTCTCTCGTCACGCTGCTGCCAATTGTTATCACTTTTCTCACCACGGCTAAGCAACAGTTGGTACGCCTCTTACCTCAGATAGCCGGTTCAGGCAATAGAGCCACTAGCCACTGCTGTCTAATTTCAGTTTATTCAATGGTCATTGTTATGATTGTTGATCATTGTAAGAAAACAAACAACAAAGTATCAAAAAGCAATTATTTCCTTTATTCAGGAAGACTTAATTTTACCTGGCCTACGAGAAATAACTTATACTAATGTGAATCTACAAATATTCACGGATAATCATTGAAATCAAATCATGGATAGATAGACAGAACCTCACTTTTTCCTTGAGAGTTAATTTTTCTTTTATGGTTCAAAATAAAGTGAAATAAAGTTCTTCAGATGTGAGATACGTTATTTGTGATATTGTTCATGGACCGGATGTGCACTATTAAAGTTTTTATACCTGCTGGAGATGTCAGTGTTCAAGATATGCCCTGAAACTGGATCCTTTCTCACTCCAAGCTCTATCAGGAACTCCAATACCATAAATCAGGAACCATACATATGCATAAATCAGCTTTGGACACTTGGATATGTTGTATAATTAAGGTAATATTGGCTTTTCTCTTCTAATGTTGGAATTATTTAATTTTTCTTTCTCCCAAAATGTTGCGTGGCATTCCCTTGTAAATTTATTTTCGATCTTCTTTCTGTGGCTTTGTTTGTTGCTCCCTTGGATACCAATTTTCCCTCTTCATTTTCATTTGAATGTTTGAATTCGCGCACCAAATTGTCACATTTCACTGTTCGGGTTCATCTTATATAATTTATATATACAACTATTTTCCCATTCTTATTACTATGTACATATTTCAATAATAATTGCTTATGACATCACCCCGTTGTTATTCTCTCACAATTTCCAATTTTCCATATCACCATCTATTCCCTGATTGGCTATTCTCATCAAGAAGTTTGCTGTTCCCTTGGCTACTTTTAGTTAGCTACAATTTATATACTGTATGTTTCAAATTTATAAATATGTTGATCACTTTTTATTCATGAAAATTTTGTAAATCTAGACTTTTTGTTGTCTTTTTACCAATTATGGGTTATAATCATTATGACAGGGTATGAAATTGATTGTGTTATAATATTTTGACATTTTTATCTATCCATATTATACATAGGCTTACAAATAAATAGAACTTCCAAAATTATGTAAAAAAACTCTTGAAACTAATAACTATTTAGAATCATTCTTTTTTGTGGGTTTTTTCCTTTTTAAACTTATATATAACATAACAATATATATATATATATATATATATATATATATATATCTGGAAAGAGGTTCTTGAATCCTGTTATGTATAGGGTTTTTTTTTCTTGGGAGTAGGATTCTGGGTAATAATGAACTGTTGGATTAGATGCTACGTTTCATCCCGGGCCGGGAACTTCTTCAGGCTTTATTTACGTTTAGAATTACATTTTTATGTTCTGAAAGAAAAATATACTGTTTGTTTTTTGGAAATTGGAAATGTTTGTTTTTATGTGTACGATATTGTTATTAATTTCTCTATTATTTTAATTTTAACCATCAGGTACGTACCTTGGCTGTGTTTAGAACACATATAAAAGGTTTTGTTTCCATTTTTGTTTTCATTATTGGAATGAATCTTCTTGCTATTTGGTTATTTTTGTTTGGGCTCATGGTAGTAAGGTTGTGAAAGTGGCAATGCTGGATGTTCAGGAAGTGACGTGGCCAGCGTAGGTTTTATTTTGGTTGAATCGTTGTATGCCTTCTTGATTGGGGGTGATGGGGGTTTAATTTGTGAATTAAGGAGTTTGGGTTATTCTGTTGTGCGGTGGTAGTTATTAAATATCATAGGAGAGTGAAATAGATTTGATTCAGGTTGTTGATGTCTGTTCTATTGTTGAGGGGGTTTTCGCATTTTTTTATAAATATCATTTCTTTCATGTTGCGTTTATCTTTGTTTTTTTCGAAAGCTATGATTTTAGTGTTTATTTTTATTTAGGGCTGTGCTGGATTTTTCATGAATATGTGTCCACTAGTCGGTGTATGACCCCTATATATATATATATATATATATATTATATATATATATATATATATATATGGGGATATATATATATATATATATATATATCAAGATAGCTGACTACAAATACCTATACAATAGGTGTATGCTTGTCGAATATATCTATATGAATAACCAAAAGGAAATGAAAAATATTTTCCAGTATTCATTATTCGTATGGAAACCAGCTGTTCGGTAACGAAAAGTAACAAAATTTCATAAAAAATTGTTCTGTCCAGAAATGTATTTTTTGATTCGGAAGAGCAATTCAGACTTTCCGAAGAACCAGAGAAATTGATTTGGCTGGAAGTGTCAACACCCAGTGTATTATGTTCTATTCGATTTAAAACTTTCCCATATCTAGGCATTTTTCTGAATGATAATTTTCTTCATCATACCACTATATTCGCTCCACGAAAGTAATTCACAATAAAATAAGGGAGTGGAAAAATTTGTAATTCTCCATCCAGCTGTTTTCGTTATAGAAAACACTCTTGTGCATTTTGTGTCGCCAGGGAAATGGAAACGTGTCGCCAGGAATACAGGAAATGTAATAACTGGAATTGCTAATTTCGTACTAGACGTAAATTAGGCTCAAAAATTGGAATTCCTTTCAATATAATAGCAATATGTGAGCTGAGTGAGATAATTTTTTCTTTTCATTACCGTTGTATATTCCAGTAGTTCGGGTTTTAATTTTTTTATGGAGGCATTTTGATGATAGGTCAATGTTATGTATATTGTATGACTGAGAATCTTGGATGTCTCATCAACATTTTGATGTGTTGGAATTTCCTGAATGCCAAGATATGGCAAATGAACCCAAGAGACATCAGGAGATAATATGCATTCGTGAGTTGAATGTTTATTAGGTTTTCGGTAGAAATAATGATTCTATCAAATGCGAACACCAAATACATTCATATTTGTATTTCAATATTTGATCCATCGAAAGTAATTCTGACGATAAAGAGCTAAAAATAGAAGGGAATGATAGTGGTGGCATCACAAGATTCTATACTGGCACCAACTTTATTTGATATTTTATATGACGGAATATTGAATCAAGACCTGGGTCGTGAAGTAATGGTGATATGCTTCGTAGTAATAGGGTCATATTAGATTCTGATACATGAGGATAAATGAAGTTCTCAGAAAGATCAACAAACGACTGAGACGACTTGAAATTATCCCTGAAAACATCCGAAGCCGTTGTACCCAGTGACCAATATCAGGTTCGCGCTGCAAGGAGAGTAGTTATGAGAACTAGTAACGGTATCTAGGAATAATATTGGGTCATGGAATATGCCAAGTATGGACTTCTGTGTTACTAATGAAAATATATTTACACTTAGGTCGACATAAAATACACTTAGGTCGACGTGTGACAGATGACATAGCTATATGATAAGATGACATACGTATATCGTCCCACACTAACGATATCAATCTAAACATAATTTGCCGGGGAATTGTTTCTTTTTCGTAGGTACGCCTGCGCATAGCGTATGACACCAATTAAAACATACTTGACACTTCAGCCATTGTTCTTTTGACCTTTGGATGCGAAAACTTTATGGGGTTTTTGGACTGTGTTAAGCCCAGATTCGTCCATATTGTAAATTTTGTGCGTCTGAATCATATCATCAGCCACAACCTTTTCTAGAAGAGAAAAAAACTCCATTATTTGAGGCTTATTGAATCCCCTTGCTCTCGCAGCCGACGTTGGCTCTGGAGCTCTTAGCGAGATATCAGGATCGCGTTCTCCAAACCCTTTCAGCCAATCCCAGCCAGCCATTTGTTCATTTTTATCAGATCTGTAATCTAATCCCAATTTTTCTTCATATTCATGAACTATTTTAATTATTTCAGTCGTATTAAATACACAAAGTCTCCCTCCAAACTCAAACACACGTTCCACTAATGCTTCTCCAATATCTGCATCAAAAGTTGGTTTAAGGCGACGAAGGTTTCCTGGAACTTTATGATAATAGCGACGAAGCGTTGCTTGTGGTTAATTGAAATGGTTAGAAGCTGGAAGCCAACCCATACTATTCTCATTTACAGCAATATCTTCTTGTGACCAACTCTTCGCGGTGGGTTTGTATTTACCAGGCTTTCTGTATGAAAAATCTAATTTTGTATTCAATAAATTATAAAATGGGCAAGATGACATACTGTGTCATCTTACCCAATAATGCATGTCAATGTAATTTATTTCTTGCGACAATATTCAAGCCAGTTGAGAATGCTAGATTACATTATAAATTAGTTTAACAGAACAATTGTTACCTTTGGTATATTTTTAACAATAAACAGAAACGCGATCAATTGTTTTTTTCATATGAAAATCACGGAAACTGTGACTACATAGTAATTCGCGTTCATTATCTGCCATACTAAAACTCAGTATTAGAGAAATCTATGAGACGACTCTAAAACGTCGTCGTTACACCTCTACCGCGTCATCAGATTCAGACGCCTTGCTACACTATCCCAAAACGGGAGGACTGGGAGCAGAATAGATATTGCTTGATCCCAAATACAGGAGTTATCTGTTATTCAGACAGCTTCAAATTCGAGGACTCTGCTGGTGTCGGAGTCTACAGGCAATTCTCCAATACCTCTTCAGGCAGGGAATAAAAAATGTTGATATGCGATAAAATAATTATTCCCAATCAAATTTGAAGCTATACAGGTGGGTTGAATGAGTTTGTCTGACAGAAACTCGAGGTTCAATGAGATATGGGATACCAGAGGAACATCCACAAACCGAAAGGTACGAATTATGCAATCGACACAGATTTCACACCCTCTAGAAGAGAAACAAGGAAAGAACTCTTACACCATAAGATAGTAGCTCAATCAACAGGAAATCAAGTTACCCAAAGAAATAATGGCTTAATCATAAACTGCACATGGTAGACCCTGGATGACTTACGTAACATCGACGTTAGTGAAAATATCGAAGGAAATGTGGCAACAATGGTGGTCGATAAGTCTGCAGCAACTAAGGCCGTCACCTACAAAAGCAACACTCCTTCTCACCAGAGCGTCCATCAATTCCAATAGCATATCTATGGGTTGAATTCATCGAGACGTGGCCCTTCGCAGAATAGTCAGTTAGCAGCATCCCGAGCTGTAGGTGGAATGGACAGATCGACTTCAGTCAAAAGGGGTAGAACGGCGGACGAAGATAGCCCCCAATGAAAATATTGAGAGTAAGAGACAGAGTTATTTTCGTTTCGCAAAGCTCACTAACCATTATGCATCAAAACTTGAGATGTCCCAGAAATGAAATTAATGAACTGAATGTATTCTTGCAAGAAAAAACTGTTGATATCTTTTGTATTAGTGAACATTGGCTTAAATCAGACGAAGTAACTTTTTAAAATTTACAAGGTTTTACCATTTCATCTTCCTTTTGTAGAAATAATTTAAAAAAATGGCGGCACTTGTATAATGTTCGAAATTCTATTCTCGCCCTTTCTACCAAAATTGGTCACTTAGAATATCTGAATATAGATGTATTGAATTCAGTGTGATAAAAATTAGTCATGTTATAGTGATTACTTTGTATCGTGCACCAAATGGCGATTTCAAACTATTTCTATCCCAACTTGATATAATATTAACTGACCTAATTGAAGATCATGGAAAAATTGTGTTATGTGGAGACTTTAACGTTAACATATCTGCAGATACCTATAGCAGAAATGACAATTAATCTCTTAACTTCCTTCAACCTATCCCAAACCGTAGACAGCCCAACCAGAATTGATAAAAACTCGGCCACCTGTATAGACAATATTTTTGTGAATTTCGATGTGTTTCTAATTGAAAATATCGATAATGGACTATCCGATCATTTTTATCGGAAAATATGTTTAGATCTCCGCTTCAACAAAGCAGAAGAAAGTATCTTCAAACGTTTTTATTCCCAAAGAAATATAAATAAATTCAATCATGAAATTGCCAGGAAACTTGTAGGTATCTGATGATTACACTGAAATACCTTACTCTGATATAGAGTTGAAATTCGATGCATTTCTCGGTGTACTAGAAAAAAATTTCGAAATTTGCTTTCCTCTATGTTGGTGAAAAATAAAACAAAAAAACACTGGTTAACCAAAGGAATACGTAAGTCCTGCTTGCATAAGAGACAATTGATAGCGTTATGTAGAGGAGTAGATAACGAAATAATAAACAGGTTGAAAAAATACTGTTATATACTGAAAAAGTTATAGCCAAAGCTAGAGTATTGTTCTTGAAAAAGAAAACTATATCCAGCGATAATAAAATTAAAACAAAACTTGGGGAATCATAAACAGAGAAACAAAAAAGACTCTCGATCAAAAAAATCTATAAGAATTCCTGAAAGTGAGAACTCCAACTTATCCATGAATGAACTTCTCAAACGCAGTTGAGACCGATGGAGAAATAAATGAAAATAAAATCAGGGCTTCTTTAAATAATCAGAATTGTCCGAATGACAGAAAATTCTTTGTCTATTCTACAGATGTAAACGAGCTCTCATCAGTTGTCCGATCTTTTAAAACTGAAAACTCTGCCGGATATGATAATATTTCATCGAAACTGTTGAAAAATATTCAACAACCTATCTGCGCTGAATTGGTGAAACTCTGTAATGAGTCTCTCAGTCAAGGTATATTTCCAAAATGCTTAAAAAAATCTCACGTGGTTCCGATTTTCAGAAAAGGAGATGGGGAAGAATTCGATAATTATAGACCGATATCACTGTTATCAACAATTTCTAAACTATTGGAAAAATTGATGCAAAAAAGACTCATCTCGTATATGAAGTCGAACGGATCATTAAATGATTGCCAACATGGGTCCTTCCTGGCAAATCGACATCAACCGCATTTCAGGACATTTGCAAAAAAAAATTGTTTTTACTTTGGATAAGAAGCTCCTAACTATCGGTATGGCATGTGATTTGCGAAGGCTTCCGACAGCGTAAACTTTAACATATTGCTAGAAAAATTGCATCAAGATGACATTCGAGGAATTGCCCTAAATTGGTTCACCAGTTATCTCAATGGGAAGGAGCAAATGGCGGTCCTCACATTAGGAAAAAATGAAAAAATATTTTCAGAATGGGGAAAATCAGATGTGGAGTACCACAAGGATCGATATTGGGCCCCTTACTCTTTCTAATTTTCATTAACGATCTTCCGAGAAATTGTGGTTATGCAACTCTTGTGTTGTATGCTCTTTTTATTGTTGAAAGTCGTAACAAAACCTCCATGAAGGAAAAAAATTATATTTGTCTGAATAGTATTGTTGTTTGTTGTGTAACAAATAAAATAAAAATCAATTTCGAAAAAACTTTTTAAATACTTTTCGCAAACAGGAGTGTCGATAACTTGATTTCACCATTTGAATTTAATCCTGCCAAAACGAAGAAATGTCTGGGTTTCCAACTTGATCGCTACTTGTCATGGAGGGAACACATCAAATTCACGAATATTAAACTCAGTAGATCTTGTTCTGTCTACGTGCACTTTCTAATAGACAAGTGAGTGAAAACGTTTTAAAAATTGTTTATTATGCAAACTTCATGTCTCATATGTCATATGACCTAATCCACTGGGGAATAAGTTGTGATTGGCAATCATCTTTTGTGTTACAAAAAACAGCAATAAGAATAATAAAAAAAATGAAGAGAATCTTGTAGGAATCATTGTATAGAAATGAAAATTCTCACTTTACCAAGTTTATATACAGTGTGTCTCACTTCTCATGGAAATACTCTCGTATCTTCCATAATTATTGGAGTAGTATTCTGTAATTTCCACGATCGGTAGATATACTGGGGGTAAGTCTGAATTATCTCATTGGGTTGACCTGAGTGACATACACTGCGCGCCAGAAGCGATGGATATACCGATTTTTGCGAATAATATTAAGGGGAAAATTCTCACAAGTTCGTGATCAGGACATCAACTCCAGTACCAATCCATATTTTTGCTGAAAAATGTTCATGTCCGAAAAATCCGAATTTGTCTCACTTTTCATGGAAGCGCCCCCGTAACTTCCGTAATCATTGGATTATAATTTTGTAATTTCAACGATCCTAAGATATACCAAGGATAGGTTTAAATCTCTTCTGGGGTTAATCTGAGTGACATACACTGCGCGCCAGGGGCGATGTATATATTGATTTTTACGAAAAATAATATAAGGGGGCAAGATAGGCTCAAAATTCTTACGGATTCGTGATGAGGACATCAACTTTAGTACTTTCTGAAAAATCCGAATTTGTCTCACTTTCCATGGAAACGCCCCCATATCTTAAGCAATTATTGCAGTATAATTATGTTATTCCAACGATTGTTAGATAAACCGAGTTTGAGTCTAAATCTCTTCTGGAGTTAACCTGTGTCACATACACTGCGCGCCAGGGGCGATGGATAGAACGATTTTAGCAAAGTTTATAACTGTAAAACGTGATATCGAGTGTATCACTGAGAAATATTTCTACATTGAGTTTCTCTAGCCATTGTTCCTTTGATGAATATCAATGAACAGAATAAGAAAGGATTCTTTTGAGATATGCTTCAGTAACATAGTCCGACTTGTTTTTTCATATTGAACACTTTTTAGATTTTGTGATGTTTTCGGAAATAAAGTTCAATACTTCCTTTAGAAAATCCATATTTTTGTACTCGCCTCTGGAACCTCAGCAAATTTGACTCCAGATATTATTGAGACTCATCCCCAAAATATCTACTTATCGTAGAAATTTCAGAGCTCTACTCCTGTAATTACGATAGATACGGAGGTATTCCCATAAGAAGTGGGAAAATTCGAATTTTTCTGAACTGAAATATTCTTCAGCAGAGATGCCTATCGGTTATAAATTTGATGTCCTTATCACGAATCAGTAAAATCCCGCTTATCCGCCTCCTAATATTATTTTTCGCAAAAATCAGCATTTCAATCGCTCCTGGCGCGCATTACATATTACTCAGGTCAACCCCAGAATATATTCAGCATCATCTCCGGTATACCTTATGATCGTGGAAATTTCAGAGTTCTACTCCAATCATTACGGAATACGAGGGTGTTTCCATGAGAAGTTGGACAAATTCGGATTTTTGAGAACTGAAAATTTTCCAGCGAAAATCTGGGATAGTACTGAAATGGACGAATCCATAAGAATTTTGAGCATATCTTGCCTCCTTATATTATTTTTCGCAAAAATCAATATATGATGGATATATCCCATCAGAAATGATTTGAACTTTTGTTCGGTATATTAAACTATCGTGAAAATTACAGAACTCTACTCCAATAATTACGGAAGGTACGGGGGCGTTTCCAAGGGAAGTGAGACAAATTCGGATTTTTCATAACTGAAATTTTTTTGGCGAAATTATGGAATGGTACTGAAGTTGATGTCCTGATCACGAATCTGTAAAAAATTTGAGCCTATATTGCCCCTTAATATTATTTCTCACTAATATCGGTATATCCATCCCTCCTGGCGCGGACTGTATGTTATTCAGGTCAAACCCATGAGAAAATTTAGACTCACCTCCAGTATATCTACCAATCTTGGAAATTACATGATTTTACTCCAATAATAACGGAAGATACAGGGGTGTTTCCATGAGAAATGAGACACACTGTATATACAATTTCTTAGTCCTTAGACATAATAACAAAAAAAAATATCATTTCGCCAACTCCCAAACTCGACATCTTCCAATACAATCATTTTACCCCTTACCAGAACTTTATTCCAAAAGAATGCTTACTACATGGGTATACAATATGCTTCCAAACGAAATGAAAAATTTCAATTCAAGAATATTCAAAAATAAAATGAAAGAAATCTTAATTGCTGAAGGTTACTATTCAGTTAACGAATACCTTACCGATAATAATCAATCTGATAATGTTTGAGGTTTGATTTTGTACTCATATTTTCATTTTTTGCTATGTATGTTTTGTGTTCATTCATTTACTTATTTGTGTTAGAAATTTCTTATGTATTTATTAAGTGTATATTTGTTAATTTTCCTATACATGTATATCATGTTTTCTGGAAATAAATCTATTCTATTCTATTCTGTCTGCCATGGAAGAACTGTAAAACAGACATATGTCTTCCATTTCTCTGCGATATTCTAGAGTTGTTGGATAAATAGTCAAGTTGGCATTGTCAACAAAACGGACTGCTCTTTTCTGAATGGATTCCAACAGCTCCAGTTTATGCTTGGGTACCGATTCTCCCACATGAAAATCGTACTCTAGAACGAGGCGAACCTAAGCTTTATGAAAAGTTGAACGCTATTGAGATTCGAAATGAGTTGGAGCACGGGAGCAGTTGATGAAGCTGATTTCACGATGGTTGCATAAAAGAGTTAAGATAATGAATCTCTTCTAAGAGGTTTTTTTTCAAGGAATAAAATGAAATATGAAAAATACCATCACTTTGACCCACTTGAAAAATCATGATACCTGAAACATTGACATTTTTTACAATACCCCATTCAAAATTCCTGAAATAGTTTTGATTCATTGAACACTATAACTATTCCCGATTTCAAGTTCATTACTTATTTCAGCAGCTACGCCGGCCAATCAGACAAACAGAAGAACAGAGAGGCAGGCGTAATGACATACTGATTGAGATCAATAATCCCATTTTTGACGTTCCAAAAAAAATCACCCACATGTTCGTCCGACTGTCTTTTTCTGTCCGTGCCATATTTGAGTCGCCAGTTGAAAATTGGCATGGATATAAAATTTAATGATTCGCATATTCTCGCATAGTCAAAATATAAAAAATGTTTTGTAGTCGGCATGATATATATATATATATATATATATATATATATATATATATATATATATATATATATATACATATTATTATTACATGAAGGTAAAATTCATCGAAGGACAGAAATTGATATGCTGTGACGATACGAATAATGATGAACATATTGAGGCGGAGGTGAATGAGCAGAAAAATAATTTAGATCAGACAATACACGACCTAGTAGAGGACACATCAATGAAAGAAAAAATGATACAGAAAATGAAGAATGATAACCAAACTCTCTACGAAGGAGCCACAAGAATAGAGGAAAATTTGAACACCATCATCAAAAAACAAGAAGGAGAAATTGAAAAATTGAGATCATATATAAAGGAGCTTAAATGTGAAATAACTAAATTTATCAAGAAGAAATCGATTTCTACAGTTACTCAGACCGAATGCATCCATACTCAATCAACATATACTCGAACATATTCATCCACCAACTCGTCAGGTACTCAAACATCTGAACAAACTATCAAAGTGAAAGAAAACTCGGCAACTCAAACCAAAACTGACTCTAGAAGCCTCAAAACTCTCATGACAACCAAACCAACCAACGAACGAATCACAAGTAACTCAAAGATACTTTTCGTTGCTGGAATTCATGGTAAAGATATAGCGACTGTCCTATACAGAAAATGCCACATGAAATACAAAATACAATCTTTTATTAAACCAAACGCCTCAGATTCAGAACTCATAAAAACTGCACGACTGAACTCAAGAAATTACACAACAGATGATATAATCTGGCCAAATGAATGCAGACTGAATTTGATCGAAGATTTTATTCTCACACTAACTCATACAAACATCCTGATCTTGACAGAACCTTTTAGGTACGACTATCCACTAAGGAATGGGAGGATTTACTACAACAATTTATCCCTTATGAAAGCAATGCATTCTAGAAACATTAACACTTCATATCAACTAGTAGACCCCAATAGCATACTGAGAAAAACAAATTATTTCAAAATTGGATACCTTATCACAAACAAAGGAAAATGATATATAGCAAATTCAATTTTAGATCAAATCACAAAAATCAAATCAAACGAACGAAAGAAAAGCTACATAATCAAACGAGAATACGAATAGAGAAAAAACCGACTCTAAAGTTAGTGAATCTGTTGAAATCGTTTCATCAAGCACTCGTCTACAGACCTATCTTAACTCTGAGCAAAACAATTTTTTATACCCAAATCTTCTGACCATGGGACTGATGGAACGTCTAGAATAGCAGACAATAGAAGAGAGGACATACGTGTGTTTCACCTAAATGTACAATGTTTGAGTTCAAAAATTCTACAATTAGAACATTTCTTATCAAGTATAGATCTTCCAGATATCCTATGTTTAAGTGAGCATTGAATGAACAGGATTCAATCGCAAGTTACAAAAATTGGAAACTATGTAAATGTGAGTACATTCCAGAGAGTGAAACATGTTCATGGGGGGTAACAATCTGGTGCAGAGATAAGTAAATGGATGACTGTATAGAGTATAATACAAATAAATATATCATAGAAGTAGATTTTGAAGTAGTAGCTGTGATATTGGATAAACATACCTGCATAGCATGTATTTATCGCTCACCAGATGGTAATATGGACAACTTTCTTTTGAATTCCACATTATTTTTAAGCGATATAACTGATAAATTTCAAAATATAATTGTAATGGGTGACTTGAACATCGATCAACTTTCAGATAGCAAAGATCATAAATCTCTACAAAATATCATTCATTCTTTCGATTTTCTTTCTCACATCAGTGAACCAAATAGAATTGACATCAGGAGAGGATTCCGCTCCAAAAAGGCAATAGATTACGTAATTACTAACCTGAACGATAAAATTAAATGCAATGTCATAGAACCGCACATTTCAGACCACAAAGGGCAATTAGTGATAGTGAAAGAATTGAGTGAATTTAAGACCAACGAGAAAGCTGAGATTTTAATTTTACGCAGACATTTTTCAGAACAAAATATGCGAAATTTCATGCATGCATTTTCTTCAAACTGTGATTTATTTACTGAGAACTATAAAAACATCAATTCATATTACGACGAATTTCTTGTGCTTTTTGAGTGGTGTTTGAATGTAACATGCCCTAAGAAAAATACGCAAATAAAAACAAACAAAGAACAAAAAAACCTGAGAATAGACGAAGAGATCGATAAAATGAAATTTTTATATTATGTAGCAAAAATTCACATGATGCAGACTTAATGGCGAGCTATAAGACTTATAAGAAATCAATTAATTAAGAGATATCCAACATAAAAATCGAAGAAAATACACAAAAAATTAGAGAATCTGATAATAAGAATAAAGCAATGTGGAAAATTGTCAACGAAAGACTGGGCAGAAAAAATGTAAGAAAAGAAATCAAATTGAAAATTAATTACGAGATAATAACAGACCAGAAAGTCATCTGTGACTCATTTGTTACTCATTTCGCAACCACAGTATCAAAAAAGTTAGATATCCATTTTGGTGGAGATCTACCTACTTCATGCTCAAGTCCTGATAGTGTCACTCAGAGTATGTACATTAAACCTGTTACAGAGAGAGACGTCATAGAAATTATAGATGGTTGGAAAAACAAAAATTCTACGGGATTTGATGAAATCCCTATCTATCAAGCTTCTGAAATATTGTAAAACTATTATATCTCAACCTATTGCGACCTTAATCAATCACTCTTTTGAACTTGGGCAATTCCCTGATTCTCTCAAATTGGGACAAGTGACTCCACTTTATAAAAAAGGAGATCAATATAGTATTGAAAATTATAGACTTATTGTACTATTGAGCTGTTTATCAAAAATTGCTGAGAAGTCTTTCGCAACTAGAATCTATTCTTTCATGGAAGAACAGTATATTTACAAACTGCCAATATGGTTATAGGTCAGAAAAGTCCACCGAATTAGCGACGCTAGAATTCACACAACAAGTATATTCTTGTCTAGACAAAGGAAAAAAAGTTGCAGGCTTATTTTTCGTCTTAACTGCTGCTTTCGATACTGTTAATCCAAATTTCCTTGAAGAGAAATTGAATAAATAAGGAATAAGAGGTAAACCACTAGAATGGATTGCTCCATATCTACGAAATAGGCGAATCGCAGTGAATATAGCTTCAGAGACTTCCGAAGAAATGGAATTGTCGGGGTGTAGGGCAAGGTTCAATACTTGGTGCTCTACTGTTCCTTATCTTTATCAATGACTTACCACAATTTGTAACTTCTGGAAATATTTACATGTATGCTGATGATACATCAATAATCATTCACGCCAACAAGTTAGCAGAACTAGAGACTAAATCAGATATAGTAATCAAGCAATTCAAATAGTGGTGTCATAAAAATTCTTTGATCATGAATGTAAAAAAAACCTTTCTCACTGATTAAGACAAATATTCTGCCAAATATAAGCCATATTGAAACCAGCGATCGTGTAAAATTTTTTGGAACAACTATCGATATTAACCTAATGTTCCATCGAGAAGTAGACTCATTATGCTCCAAACTTGCAAAAAATACGTTTGCTATTCTACAATTGAAGAAAGAAATTAATCAAAGTGAGTTGAAAACGTGTTATTATTCACTTGTCTACTCAATCTTAAGTTATAACATAATAATATGGGGCCAATCTACTGATATTGACAGAGTCTTTGTACTACAAAAAAGGATTATAAGAATCATATATAATTTGCAATACAGAGAATCTTGTAGAGAGACTTTCAAAACACAGAGAATACTTACTGTGACCGGAATATTTATCCTAAAAATTTCCCGCTTCATTCATAAAAATAAAAATAAATTGACGCTTAATCAAGATGTGCATAGATATCAGACCAGGAAAGCACAAGAAATCCACATTTCAAACTTTAGTACGAATACTTTCAAAAAGTCACCTTACTGTGCAGGAAGCTTAATTTATAATAAACTGCCGCTAGAAATCAGATCTGCTGAAACTTTCAATATTTTCAAGAAGAAAATACGAATATTTTTAGTCGAAAAACGTTTTTATAACCTGAAGAAATTTTTTGATGCATAGCAATCGTCTCAGAGAGTAAATTGTGTAGTGCCTAGAACTATATGTTAAAAATGTCTGTCTGCTTGTCTGTCTGTTGATCAGGGAAAAATGTTTTCTGTCTTTTTTCTTTTCCTAATTTTTTTAAATCAAGGTAAAATGTTTTTATGTCTTTTTTAATATTAGATTTTGTGTTATAGTTTATACATTTTTTAGTTTTAATGACAAAGCCTTGTGTTCCCTGTAACATTTTAATGGCAAATAAATATCTATCTATCTATCTATATATATATATATACATATATATATATTTATATATATATATTATATAGACGTGTGAAGGTTAGACGACTGTCTCAGTTGAGAAAAATGGGGGGCAATCTTTAGGTGTGCAGTCAATAGGGCTGAAGTAACGTCTCTTCTTATTTCTGTTCAAGCTTTCGATACTTTATTGGCTCTTATATGAAGTATATGTTAAATATAAAAACAATACAAATTTGATATAATGATGAATGATAATGATGAATACTTGCTATGATTGTTTTTACAATTTTTCTGTGTACTTTGCATCTCTGAAACCTTTGGTCATCTTATAGTCAACGCAGATGATCCAAGAGTTTAGCAGTGGAGCTCTATTATCATCAGAATGTTTCCAACAATCTATTTAATTTGCAATCCTATTAAAGTATGGAAATCAAAATCCACAAATAAAATTACAGAATTCAAATCGGCAAAAATAATCTACAAGCAAAAACATTCTGTATGCTGAACTTGAGTCACAAGGATCATGACAGGGACATGTCAAACTATTTTCCATTGGAAATAATCAAAATAACAGACTTGAGAACAGAAAATGGGTGAATGTGAATTTTGAACGTTTCTGTATAAATAATGTTAGATGTAGATATAGAAATTGTAAATAAAAATCATGTTAGAATTAGAAAATGTGTTTCAAGAAAGTGTGCAAAAAGTTAAATTCAGATCGGGAAAACAAAAAGTGATGGTTGCCTGGGGAAGAAAAAAATAAGAAGTCGAAAAATAATTTTGAAGAGAAGCGGGAACAAAAATTTTCCATCATCGAAAATCAACGCAAATAAGCAGACAAAAATGTAACTACAATTTCAACCTTGAATCCAAATCAAGAAACTGCCTGGCAAATATTCCACCAAAGAGCCACTTACCTCCAATCCAAATCAGATCATATTTCCAATACATGACATAACCTGCAACAAGGGGGCCAACATCAGCTAACTTCACTCCCAGTAGCCATTGAACACCTACTCCAGGATTTTTGTGAGTGCACGAACTGAATGTACAAAAGGTATTTCATCAACAAAAACTAAAAACATAGATACGTTTCGCACTAGACATTTTTTATGGTTCTTTTTAATAACACCGATTCACAGTGGTGAACTTTCTTCCGTACTCATGATCATAATATAAATATAACCTCTAAATATTTACTTGCAATATTCACTGATTTCGCATGAGCAAGCATTTGATGTTTTGAATTTGATTGTTTCAATTACATTAATCATAAGTTAGATATCGCAGGAATAGGTATTTAAAATATTTGAAAATTTATTTGAATAAAATAATCAATAATTTAACTATTTTCTGGTCTCGTTATTTATCATTTGATCATATTACAAGCTATATTTCCATGAAACAGTGAACTGACTTCAAGCAAAACAACTAGATGGCGCAACTGCAATTCTCCTGAGATTTGAGACGATCTGCTCTACATAGGCGTACCGACTGAGCTGTGGAAAGGTAATAAAAGAAAGGTAAGTGGCATGTTGAATAAGGGTAATAATGTCATAGCCGGAGTTTATTGTTGTGATGAATATTTGGAAAGCACATTGAAAAATAATTAAAAATATATAATAATAATTATACATAAAAATGATAATACAAATCTGCATCATCTATAATATATAAATATATATATATATATAATATATATATATATATATAATATATATATATATATATATATATATATATATATAAATATATATATATATATATATATTTGACAACGCAATGCTTAAATTGTGAGAAAACAGGGTTACTAGGAATTCACTTGAAGTATACAAAATAAACTAAAGCGATGATTCAAGGTCAGTTAGCGTTAGTGCCGTTACAAATGCAACTGACGGTCAGCCCTGATGGTCAGTTAGTGCCATTGATTAAATTGGTTGTTTCACACGTAGCGCGCATTGTCAGTCGTGCAACTCGTACGCTGGAGCATCAATCCAGCCCTTGCGTACAGCATATGGTCCGCATCAGCTGAAGCCATTGTGTTTATGAGGCTTAACACTTGACACAGCCGTGCGTACCGGCAGTATGCAGTGTTGCACTAGTTTCCATATGAGGCAAGTAGCACGTGTGAAAGACAATGGCGACAAATAACGTATTTGTTGGTGATACAGAAATATTAATCAGTTTGACTGAGGAAAAACGATGTATCTGGGATACATCACATGAGAGTTAATTTTTTTTATGCACAAAACGGCAACCACGCGTTGATCAAATGTTTGCAGATACATTTTACATACGTTTTCATGGGAAATGTATTCTCACATGATGCTGACCATCCGGCCTGACCACCAGACATGACCGTCAGTTGCATGTGTAACGGCACTTAGGGAAATTCATACTTCATCACCATAGAACAAATAATTCTCAGTTCAGCTACTTTTCGCTGGATGGGGATGAGTGCTCAAGATTATAAGATTATTTATTTTAGCGATGGCCTAATATACACAGCCTGATACGAAATCACGTTACAAATGCGCGGTTCTTTGTTCATCACATTAAAACTTTAGACTTCTTGCTTCGGTTGAGAATCACTGTTTTTTTTTTATTTTCAAATTATTTATTGCATCAACCACGCAGGGTTATTAGCAACGTAACGGTATGTTTGTCAAATTCGGTAATATACATGTATATTTCTACACTACATTATTTTCTAGATTTTACTGATGATATCAATATCTGTTAAAAAGGACACAACACTTTTAATGTTATAGTTGAACCCCAGTATTTGTTCCATAGTCTGGCCTAGACCATGTTCCTGTCTTTTTTTTTCCTTCTTGACACCTATCACATATATCGATTTCCTGACCTTTCAATAAGTGTTCATGTGTAAACTTGGTATGCCCTATTCGTAAACGTGATAGAATTACTTGTTCCCTCCGTTGTTTTGGGTTGTTCTTCCAAGGGATGACTGACTTCTTAACCTCCGCTAATTTGGTCCACTCTGTTGCCATACATTTTGCCAATGTTTTTGAACTGCTCTCTTTACATGGGCTTTCAGGTCTCTATTGTCGTTGAATTTTCCTGTTCTGCATTTTGGTCACTGGGGCTTCACGGGTATTTGTCAGCGCTTTCATTTCCAGGAATTCCATGTGGGGGCCCTTTTTTCCAATTTTTGTTTTTTCTTTCGTTGGACTGCTCTTCTAATGCTGCGTCACTTGTGTTCTCAAAGAGTCACTGATAATCAAGGTTTTAGTAAGTCCTTGCCTTTCACTATACAAAACCGCTTGAAGAATGCCATATGTCTCTCCTGTATATACTGTACTTTGTTCCAGGAGTCTGAAGCCAGTATGTGAGTTAGGTGTTACAATTGCTGCTGATACTCCATCTTCCGATTTCGATGCATCCGTGTAAATTTGAGTGTAGTCTTGATGTTCGAATAATATTTGGTTAAAGTTATTGAGGATTATTTTGGAAGGAGTTTCATTTTTGGTATAATATACTAAATTTGTATTGATCTGAGAAATTTCGATCAACCAAGGAGGGATCTTGGGTTTATTCATAGAATACACTTTTGGGAAGGTAATTTTGATGTCATGTTTGTATCTATTGAGTCGTTCATAGAAAGGTGGAGTGGTTCGTGGTTTGTTCTGATATATGTTCTGGAAACGATGAGCATGAACGTTTTGATGCACCGGGTTGTTTATGTTAGCTAGTATATTCACAGCATAGGATAAGCTGAGGTATTGTCTTCTCAAGGATAGAGCAGGTTCACCGGATTCGCTGTGAAGGCTTTCAACCGGGCTTGTTCTGTATGCCCCTAGGGTTAATCTTATTGCAGAATTGTGAACAGTATCTAATGATTTGAGTATGGATTTGCGAGCAGATGCGTACACTATAGATCCGTAATCTATTTGGTATCTGATGAGAGTTTTATACAATGATAACAATGTTTTACTATCTGAACCCCAATGATGGTTGCTTAATACTTTCATAAGGTTGATTCCATTTTGGCTGGACGTTCTCAGATGCTTGATATGTTTTTCCCAGCTGAGCTTCTGGTCTAATGTCAAACCAAGGTATTTTATTTCCCTTACTGATTGTATGTGTTCATTATTTATTTTGAGTACAGGGGCAGGTGGGTCCAATTTTCTTGAGAAGTGAATACATTTTGTTTTTTGAACATTTAGTTTCCAACTTGTGTTTTTGAGCCAGTTTTCGATGTTGTTCACCGCTTTCTGTATGTTTTGTTGAAGTTCTTGCCTCTGATGTATATAACTAGATCATCTGCATACAGCCTGGCCTGTACAGGAGATTTTATATTGAGTACAATGTCGTTTATTGCTTTCAAAAATAGTGTAGGGCTCAGGACTGATCCTTGTGGTGTTCCATTTTCTTGTGTGCATGTTTCTGACAATATTCCATTGACTCTTACTCGAAATGATCTTTCTTTCAGAAAATTTTGGATGAACTGTAACATGTGTCCATTTATGCCCCAGAATTCTAGTTTCTTGATTATATATCGTCTCCACACTGTATCATATGCCTTGCTTACATCAAAAAATGTGGCAATGCATGTTTGTTCATTTGCAAACCCTTCGTTTATATAACTTTCTATATCTACTAGATTGTCCACTGTTGAACGTTGTTTTCTGAAACCACTTTGTTTTGGTGTAAGTATTTCATTCTTCTCTAAATACCACGTGAGTCTTCTGTTTATTATTTTCTCTAGTAGTTTGCACATTGAGCATGTTAGGGAAATTGGACGATATGATTCTAATTTCCACTTAGGATTTTGTGGCTTCAGTATTGGTATTATAATCGCTTGGGTCCACGCTTTCGGAAATTGATTCTCTAGGTATATTCGATTGAAAATTTGAAGTAACTGCATCTTTGCATTGAGTGGTAAGTTCCGAATAAAAATGATAAGTATGTCATCTGGTCCTGGGCTTGTATTTTTGAATGTTTGGAGTGCATCGTCTAGTTCTATCATGGAGATGGGGGCATTCATTGGATCATTTTCGTTGACCACTATTTCAATGGATTTGGTTTCTTCTCTGGTTTTCAATTTATGGAATTCATTCGTATAATTTTGGTTGCCAGAATATTCCTGGTAGGACTTTGCAAATATGTTGGGTATTTCTTCTATGTTGGATATTTCTTCTACCTGATGTATAATACGATGTATTCCAGTATCTGCATTTCCGCCCTTTATCCGTTGAATTTTCTTCCAGACTTCATTGATTGGTGTTGAACTATTTATGGTCGAAACGTAATTTTTCCAAGACTCTCTTCTACTCTTTTTCATGTCCATCTTGCTTTCGCTCTCAGTTCTTTATATGTTACTAGATTTTCTGTTATTCTGTGTCTTTTGTATTTATTGAATGCTTTTTTGGATGCTTTAGTTGCACACTCACACTCTGCATTCCACCATGGCACAGGGGTTTTGCGCCTTATAGTTTTTGTTTTTCCCATTGCTACTTCAGCTGCCTCAATTATTGTTTTTGTGAGTATTGTAACAGATTCATTCACATCCTCGTATATTTGGAGCTGTGGTATCTTCGATTGTATTTCGTTTTCAAACAAGTTCCAGTTGGCTTTCTTGAGATTCCACTTTGGGAGAGGTTTCGGACTTCCACTAGTATTTTCTCTATTTATTGTGATAGGGTAGTGATCACTTCCATAAAGATCATCTAGGACTTCAAAAGAAAGATGTATTTTTAGTGATGGGTCGCATATACTTAGATCAATTACGCTTGACCTTCCTGTCTCATTGAATCGGGTTATTTCTCCATTATTCAAAATCACTAGATTATGGTCTTCTAGGATTTGTTCTAAGATTCGACCCTTCACATTTGTTAACTCACAACCCCATATCACATTGTGACTATTGAAATCCCCGACAATTATTCTGGGTTTTGGGATTTGTTGGAAGAGATTATCCAGTTCCTTGTAGTTAATGTCTCGGTTCGGCGGGATATAGATATTACAGATGTACATTTTCTCCGGAATACTTATTTCTATAACATTTGCTTCAAGTGTTGTATCGATTGTGATCTCTTTTGCGTCAATAGAGTTATATACGTATGTTGCAACACCTCCACTAGCCCTGTTTTGTTCTATTCTGTTTTTATGGAAAGAGGTATAGTTTCTCAGTTTCAAACAATTTTGATCTTTGAAGTGAGTTTCTTGGAGGCATATTACCTTGGGTTGATATTCTGACTGGAGTAATTTTAACATTTCCAGTTGAGTAAGGAATCCATTTAGATTCCACTGCAACATGAACATGTCTTCGAGAAAGAGAGAAGAAGAATATAGAAATATGTAAATAGTACGGTCTAGCTACTGTTCTAGAAAGTATCCTGAGATGATATATCGCTGTCTGTATCCGAAGGAGCGGCCAGTGGAGGATTTTGAATCGTAAGTAGTTGTTTCGTCAAGCGTTTTTTCAGTTTTGTGCATCTCGCTTTTATTCTTCTTTCCGTGAAGTACGGGTAGACCTCGGTCATCATTCTGATGAGTGCTTGCGTGTCAATGGTATATTGTTTAGATACACTTGGAGGATCGCTAGATCCTTGTACATTTTCCAGAAAGTCGCTTAGTTCTTGGTATGTAAGTACCATAGACTCCCTATTTTTATCAATAAATTCTTTAGCCGGAAGCATTTGTTTCTCTATAGATGCTAGATCTTCTTTCGAAACGCTTGCTCGAGATTCCTTCTTGATGGCATCATCGGGTTTGCGGAACTTATCAAACAATGTTTGATCGTCCTCTCCATTGTTTGGTGGAGGAGTTTCTATTTCTGCGAGACTTCTTTTGTTTGAGTGTTGTATAATTTCAGTTTCGATAGTTGAGCTACTGTTCTGTGAGTTGGGGTCTGGTTGTTCATCAGTTGCTAGGACTTCTTGACTTATGACAAGATTTTCTTCACGTTGATGTGATTCAGTTTGACTCGTTGGACATTGCGATGCTATGTGTCCTAACTGTTTGCATCTGTGACATGTGAGGGTGTCTGTTGAGAGGAATATGCGATACTGAGTATTATCATGTGTTACCAGTATCGAATCAGGGATTGTGATATGGTCTGTAGGTGAAACATAAACTTGTCTACGGAAACTAAGGATATGGGAGTATTGGGGATCTGGCATATTCATTCGGAGGAAAGTTGTCGGAGACATCAGCTTCAATCCTATTTCTTGTAGTTTATTTTCTAATATAGTGTGAGGTATAGTTGGACTGACATTCGACATAACCAGTCGTTCGGAAGGAGTTATTAACTTTCGTGCTCGCAGAATTTCATTATTAACAATGATGTGACCATGTTCGCTCAAAAATAAGTCGACAATTCCTGGGCTTGAGAGATACACACATACTCGATTATTGGATATTTTTGAGCAGAAAATGACATTTTTTGGGCCGATCAGTGAACCAATAGCTAGAATATATTCCTGAATTTTTGTTTCATTGATAGCATTAAATATTATGGCTTGGTTTTTTCCTGGAAATATTGTTGTGGCTGGTTGGTTTAATACTGCTGAGTATTGTTTCTTCGATATATTCTGATTGGGGTTCTTTGACTGTGGATGTTGTGATTGGTGAGAGCTTTGGGGGTTCCTGTAGTCAGAAGCCCCCTGGTCTAAGGAAAACATTATTATGAATCAAGACTAATTGTAAGTGGTGCTGAATACGGTCCTGTCCCCATTTGTTTCGGCGATAAGACCGTTCTCTCGGTACAGTTTTTATCTTCAACACCTATCCTTTTTTGTTCGTATAGAATTGATTGGATTTAGGAATATTCAATTATTAATTGATGTGAACAAAGTTTTCACTCACTGCTAATAAGGTTTGAATTGTCTCGTCTTCCTCCTCTCTAATGGTACTAATTTCAACGATAACTTTTGTTTTGGTAGTTACTTTTGCCTTCAATAATACGGAGCTGAACAAATAACGTATATCACTTATAAGTACAGAGCCGAACTGAATCACTGTTTTGATCGAGAGCGTTTTGAAGAAGGAGCTTCCACGTACGTATAGTATACAGTGGAGGTACTTCTGTTGAAATGAATCCTGTAACTAATTTATAGAGTATTTCTGTATATATTACAAAAGCTGGTCTATTTTATTTTTGACGAGCTCCAATTTGTGGATAATATTTCAAGTTAACTCTCACCCTGAGGAGGTGAAACCACCCTCAGCCTTTAATTTCCAAACGTAAGGGTATGTCAAATCAAACATAATAGGAATGCTAATTTTTAGAGGAATGCAAATACACGTTATGTTTTTATTGAAGTAAAAGTTCTTTACGCACGCTTGACTTGGGAAGTAAGCTGGTGAATGCGTGACGAGAGCGTTACGAAAAGTGTGATCGGTCGAGGCGAACGGTCTCGACAAAGGTGAGTGCGTATCTCATATTAGTTGCTGGCGTCGTAGCGTCATATGCAGCGTTCCTTTTTCCTTGTCTATTTTCTCCCTCTACTAATACGCGGCATTCTACTCTCGACATTGGGGCGCGTTTGATTCTCTGTCCTTTTCTTGTCTCTCTCTTTCTCCTTGTTACTCTTCCGTATTTCGGCCTCGCGTTTCTACAATTTACTTCAGCAAATTATTAAAATAGGATAACATAAAATTTAACTAATACGTTAATAATAAAATACTTATTAATTGTAGAGGTTCACCATTACAAATAATTGGTGACATCGTGATTGAACATGACAATAATCAAATGGAAGTTGATGATGAAAATCTCACTATAGATCATGTACAAAAACCGAGAGAAATTAGATCATTTTTTTTTAATTATCATTCATGACTAATAATAATTTACTAAATTTACCAAATTAAAATGATGAAATTATAGGTTATTAGAAAATTAAGATATTTATATGTATATACATGTATATATTATAATATATATATATATATATATATATATATATATATATATATATAATATAGATGGAGCGAAGAATTTTACTTCAGTCGTGTTGGTCTATAGCACACTCGTTTTTTTTGATAGTCGAGTTATAAAGTGAACGTGATAAAAAAACGGAATATTTTTCAATCAAATTTTATTCAATGTGAAAGAGGCTCCAACTGTTCATCATATCTTGCCTGGCAGAGAGGGAATCGATGAATAATCTCTGCAGCTTTTCTGGTGAGAAGCGCCTAATTTTATCTCGCATTCATTGTTGTAGATCTTCAATATTTTCTGGTTTCTTGACATAAATTTTACCCCTGAGATACCTCCACAAAAAAAAATCGAGTGAGGTAGGATTGATATTGCCGGCTACTCAATGCTATCACTCCTCTCAATCCACTAATTCGTATTTTTTTTCCAAATATCGACGAAAGCTAAGAACGAACGGCGTTGGAGCTTCATATTTCTGATCGGAATTCGTATCTAAGGAAAATGAAACCGACAAAATTAGAACAAGGTCATCTTGGAAAAAACGTTAGTATATTCCTTTATTGAGGTTATTGATGGAGAATATTGGTCCTATTCACCAATAGGATGTCGTCGACAAAAATAATGTTTTGGTTTTTGGTATACCTTCGTCAAATGAATAATGGTGTGTAAAGAATTATTCTTCAATATTCTCACACTGCGCTGACGTCAGGAGTGAGTGTTGTGAGCGCTACATAGTGGAGACGTAAGAGCACTTTATGCGTTTATGACCAAATGAACCATAAGGAACATTTCTTTGTGATTTTTTGGAAAAACTACTTTGAAAAAAAAATTGAAAAAAAATCCAACTACTTTTCTCATTGTTCTGGACATCATGGTAATTTTTCCAAAAATTGGTGATCTCGCCTATTTGCGATGAAAATTAACCCAACGTTGGTTAATATTGCATTGCAAGTTGTGTGGGTATTTGACAACAATTATTATAATACCATACAGTTTCCCTGAATATAATCGAATAAGAACTTTTTCTACCCGACTGCGCAACGCAAAGGAGGGTAATGTGTTTATCATGTATATATGTTTGTTCCTTTGTGGCGCTCTAGAGACCAAACGCGTGTCTTAATCTTGCGAGTGTCACTAAAGACAGTAATCAAAATTCAATATGGTGACAACTGGACGCCATATTGTGAATGAAGACATCACAGTAATAATCAAAATTCAATATGGCGACAACCAGACGCCATATTGTGAATGAAGACATGACAGTAATAATCAAAATTCAATATGGCGAGAACCAGAAGCCATATTGTAAAAAATCCCAACTTAAAAGTGTAAAATGAAAAAGTTAAAGAAGTGATCTTTAAAAAGATGGGAACAAGATTACCAAAAAATATTCCAGAAAATATCCATTGGTTCAGTAATCACCCAGCAATTTAACGAGACCGTTGTTCCGAAGACATATGGAAAACAAATATTTCTTTTTCTCAATGAGCATAACTCCCAGAAGATTTTACCCGCCGACATGACACCACTCGTAAGCTCGAGCGAGATGCTGTACCATTTTCCATGAACTTTTAGAGATGATTAAAAACGAGTATGTTCCGCGTTTTTTTGGAAACCACAAGATTTCTCGCATTTGTGGATTGGAAAGAGTGAATGTCATTGATTCAGCGACCTCGAGTTTCCTTGACGGTAATTTTTCATTTCCTCATTTGTCGCGGAAGCTGATAAATTCGTTTTTTTAATCTTTGACACCACAAAAAGCAGGGGTGAGTTTGCATCAAGTAGCTAATGTTGATGCTATGGTAAGAAAGTAAAAAATGGAAAATTTTCTGGGCACGCCTATTATATCACTACTTCAGGAGTTGAAGAAAAATATCTTACATGGTTCTAACAGGGCAGACTGTAGATTTGGATATCAATGTGTTAGCTCAAATCGGTATCCATCCACATTTTTCTATTTGTACTCTGACAGAAGAAGAAGGTGTGAGTAAATCAAATGTAAAAATAATTCTAAAATGAAACAAATACCACCCATTTAAGATCCACGGACATTGAACGTCAAGTTGAATTCATTACTCGTATTTTGGTCATGATAATCCCACCATATTCAATCGAATTTCTTGTAGGGATGAATTGCGGTTCAATACTGAAATTGTGAATCGACAAACCAGTCACTATTGGTCTCCTGAAAATCCCCAATAGGTTCGCGAAAATTTCTGGTATGACCTCGTTTGAAAAAACACAGAAAAAAGTGATCCCGAGTTTTGGTTGCCCCTGTATGGGAAAAGCACCATTCGGTAAAATTATGAAAATACACCATTTTCGATGATATTTGGTGGAAAAATTATATTTTTCCAAATTTGGTTATATAAATCCCACCATAACTTCCGAACCACCTTGTATGAGCTACATCATTGAGAAACGCTCCTTCAAAGGTATTCAGTCGAGTTAAAATATAAAGGGTGTTTCATTTAAAAAACATAGCTTTAATAAGTCACGCATTTATTGGACACCCTGTATGTTGGTTGTTATTTTTGGAACAAAGCTTTCATTGCTCTCTATAACTTTTATTTGAGACATTTTTTCTTACCTCGATTAGGGAAGCAGCTATCGTCCACCTACGCATCATTGATACACCCTGTACGTGAAAATACCGGCAACGGTGCTAGATTTCCATCTTTCATGCCTTTTTAATCTAGCGCATTGATATTATAATGGAAAATAACAATGAACATTTTCACGAAATGTATACTTCAAAACCATCCAAGCACTGAATTATGAGGACTACATCCAACAAATCAACGAACTCCTTGGACCAAAATGTACCTAATATTTTGCCACAATATTTTGTTAAAATCGTAATTTTTCCAGATTTAGTTGAATCGATCAAGGTAGTTGGTAGTTTCCTCATAAAAAACCTATCTTTAGTTGGTAACAAATAATCTACTCTTAGCATAGTACCTAATTCTTATAGTGGGCTTTGGAAACAATCGTCCTGGACACGCCCAAATCACTGTCAAAATGAGTTAGTTCATGTACGTCGGGTGACATGAATTTGGTTTATATTGAAGTAATCTCATTGCGTTTGGTAATTATTCCGGAATGAAAATTGATGTGGACTGCTTGTGATAGTGATAGTGTGATTACGAAAAAAGCGGCTTCGTTCTCAACTTCAGGTAAGCACTGCATGAGGACATGAATCTCTTGTATTTTTGTTTGGTCATGAAAACATTCCGTGATATGTTCTCTGGAGAACCCCATAGGTTGTTTGAAACTCGGATCTCATGTAACAAATAATGTGAACTACGTTATTGTATTTCATATTCTTTCATTATTATTCTTTTCATATTTATTATCACCGATATTTTTGAGGAGATATCTGATTGTTTGCCAAAATGGATGGGCGTTTGAGCAATATAAGGATTTGAGCTGTCATTCTTCGAACGCTGACGTATCCAACGACCTAAAGAAAGTTTTGATATTCTGCTGTAGTTTTTCGCCAAATGCTTTAGACGAATCCAGATATTGTTCTATGATATGTTGAAATTATTCTGTGTCCAACTTTTGCAGAAGTTTTTGAATTGTGAACCCGATGCGTTGAAAGACAGTGGTTGGTTCATAGGCCTTTTCACAACTCGTTTCGCGCAAGCGCATCCGCCATGTTAAAAAAGCGGATTGTACACACCATAGACAAATAAAAAATGAAGAGACTGTTTGAAACATTGGCGATCTTGATCACCAAGTTTTTGGTACGGCCAGTCGCGCATGGAGGCGCTCCTCGCAATCGACAGACGACTGATGACATGATAATTTTCCAATTTCGACATTTCTTTACACATGTATTTTTTATTATGACAAACCACGCAATAATTCTTCTACTGTTATTGTCATCGAAAAATTAATGATAGAAATTATACTATGGATTCGAATTAGGAACCCAACGCCGAAAATGGAATGGTTTGTTATTCGAGTTGAAATACTGAAATTCCTGGAAATATTCTTTCACAAGGTAAAATGTAAGCTGCTTTTCACAAACTGATACTTATTTCCATCCATCAGTTGCAGACATTTTTTCACAAACTGATACTTATTTCCATCCATCAGTTTCCATTTCCTATCACCATCTGAGGAAGTATATGGTCTACTTGATTATTATCAAACTGGATTATTTGTTATACCTTCTTGTTCTCCCTTGTGCTAATAGATTAACAAAATTATTGAAGGTTTCTTGTAAATGTAGTTTGTTTTTATTTTTGGTTGATTTTATGATAAGTACGAAGTATATGGTCAACTTGATTATCATCAAACTGGATTATTTGTCATACCTACTCGTTCTCCGTTGTGCTAATAAATCAACAAAATTATTGAAGGTTTTCGTGTAAATGTAGTTTATTTTTATTTTGGTTGATTTCATGATAAGAAGAATATTTTTTATTTTGTTGTTTCTCAGAGTTCTTTTATTGTTTTGTCTGTAGTTGTACCTTGTCCTAGATAAAATAAAATGCGTTTTTTATAGTGTTTAACTTATTTTTTTTGTTTTATAAGCACTTCAATTTTCTTCTTGATATCATGAAACAAAGATTGATTTTGAAACTTTGTTCTGACCATGAACGAACTAACAGATTCTACGAATCGATTACTGTATATATTTTATAAGTGATCGATTTGCCATTCCTTTATTTCATATGATACAACCATTCATATGAAAATACAGGAATGGCAAATCGATCACTTATAAAATATATTCTATATCAACCATATAAAAGTAAAAAATTAAAAGAACTCGCCTTATCTCAATCGGTAACTGAAGATAAATCTGTTTTACCAACTGTACTAACTTAGTTCGGCCAGTTGCGAGATATGTCGCCACTGTCTAAACGTGGTGCCAACTTTTTCTGCAGGTTTGACAACTCTCTTTTTTTGAGTTTCTCTATGTACACACTATGAACAGAATTCTTAAAATTTTCTATCAACTGGTTTTGTTTGTGTCGACACAGATCTCAAGGCAATTATTATTATATAATTTCTCTGATTTCCTGGAAATGTATGAAATTGCAATTCTTGCTAAAGGTTGTTGTTTTACATCCAATGGGGTAGAGGAAATCCAGAAAATTGGAAGAAATTAATAATAAACGTTTTTAATGTGATTTGTTTGGGCGAACGTTTCACAAACTAGTCTGTATTCACATCCAGGATTCAATAAAAACCAATGGATTGGAATGATTTTATCGGATTAAAGCAATTCACGGAACTGATGAATTTGCCAAACCTGCGTAATATTGATAGTTAATCAATTGATATTTCTATGAATCTTTCATATTCAGTCCCATATTCAAAATGAAAATATGACTGATGGCTGTTGAGTAAAAATTCTTTGTTGGAGAGAGGCTGCTCAATACAAAAAAATATCCATTGGTTCAGTAATCACACAGCAATTTCACGAGACCGTTATTCCGAAGACATACGGAAAACAAATATTTATTTTTCTCAATGAGTATAACTCGCAGAAGATTTTACTCGCCGAAATGACTTCACTCGCAAGCTCAAGCGAGATGCTGTACCATTTTCCATTAAATTTAGGGAGGATTAAAAACGAGTATGTTCCGCGTTTTTTTTGGAAGCCACAAGATTTCTCGCATTTGTGGATTGGAAAGGGTAAATGTCATTAATTCAGCGACCTCGAGTTTCCTTGACGGTAATTTTTCATTTCCTCATTTGTCGCGGAAGCTGATAAATTCGTTTTTTTGATCTTTGACACCAAAAAAGCAGGGGTGAGTTTGCATCAAATAGCTAATGTTGATGCTACGGTAAAAAAGAAAAAAATGCAAAGTTTTCTGGGCACGCCTATTGTATCACTACTTCAGGAGTTGAAGAAAAATCTCTTACAGGGTTCTAACAGGGCAGACTGTAGATTTGGATATCAATGTGTTAGCTCAAATCGGTATACATCCACATGTTTCTATTTGTACTCTGACAGAACAAATATAGAAATAATTCTGAAAGAAAACAAATACCACCCATTTAAGATCCACGGACATTGAACGACAAGTCGAATTCATTGCTCGTATTTTGGTCATGATAATCCCAACATATTCAATCGAATTTTTTGTAGGGATGAATTGCGGTTCAACAATACTGAAATTGTGAATCGACATACCAGTCACTATTGGTCTCCTGAGAATCCCCAATAGGTTCGCGAAAATTTCCGGTATGGCCTTATTTACAGGGTGCTTCATTTGAAAAACTCAGTAAAAAGTGATTTCGAATTTTGGTTGCCCCTGTATGGAAAAAGCACCATTCGGTAAAATTAATAATAGGAAATGAAAATACACCATTTTCGATGATATTTGGTGGAAAAATTAAATTTTTCCAAATTTGGTGACATAAATCCCACCATAACTTCCGAACCACCTTGTATGAGCCTATACAACTCTACATCATTGAGAAACGCTCCTTCAAAGGTATTCAGTCAAGTTAAAATATCTAGGGTGTTTCATTTAAAAAACATAACTTTGATAAGTCACGCATTTATTGGACACCGTGTATGTTGGTTGTTATTTTTGGAACATAGCTTTCATTGCTCTCTGTAACTTTTATTTGAGACATGTTCCTTACCTCGTCAACCTACGCATCATTGATACACCCTGTACGAGAAAATATCGGCAACGGTGCTAGATTTCCATCTTTCATGCCTTTTCAAACTTAGCGCATTGATATTATAATGGAATATT
Organism: Gonioctena quinquepunctata; assembly: GCA_018342105.1. Classification (NCBI taxonomy): domain Eukaryota; kingdom Metazoa; phylum Arthropoda; class Insecta; order Coleoptera; family Chrysomelidae; genus Gonioctena; species Gonioctena quinquepunctata. The sequence goes on along the minus strand of JAFIRS010001769.1, from coordinate 58,713 downwards.
ATAATTGAAAATAACAATGAAAATGTTCAGGAAATGTATACTTCAAAACCATCCAAGCACTGAATTATGAGGACTACATCCAACAAATCAACGAACTCCTTCGACCAAAATGTACCTAATATTTTGCCACAATATTTTGTTAAAATCGTAATTTTTCCAGGTTTAGTTGAATCGATCAATGTAGTTGGTAGTTTCTTCATAAAAACTTACCTTTAGGTGGTAACAAATAATCTACTTTCAGCATAGTACCTAGTTTTCATAGTGGGCTTTGGAAACAATCGTCCTGGACACGCCCAAATCACTGTCAAAATGAGTTAGTTCATATACGTCGGGTGACATGAATTTGGTTAATTTTGAAATTATCGCAAGTAATCTAATTGCATTTTGGAATTATTCCGGAATGAAAATTGATGTGGACTGCTTGTGATGATGATAGTGTGATAACGAAAAAAGCGGCTTCGTTCTCAACTTCAGGTAAGCACTTCATGAGGACATAATCTCTTGTATTTTCGTTTGGTTATGAGAACATTCCGTGATATGTTCTCTGGAGAACCACATAGGGTTTGAAACTCGGATCTCATGTAACAAATAATGTGAACTACGTTATTGTTTTTCATATTCCTTCTTTATTATTCTTTTCATATTCATTATCACCGAAATTTTTGAGGAGATATCTGATTGTTCGCCAAAATGAATGTGCGTTTGAGCAATATAAGGATTTGAGCAGTCATTCTTCGAACGCTGACGTTTCCAACGACCTATAGAATGTTTTGATATTCTGCTGTAGTTTTTTGCCAAATGCTAAACACCCTTATTACACTATGCCTTTTTCGTGCCTATTTGTCTGTCTGACTGCCGGTGGTTGAAATTTCAAACAAATACGCATGCGCGCGAGACTATGTTGTTGATTGTTCAAGGCATGAAAATAAATAGGACTGGTTCTATTTTTTCCCTCTGAATCAAGGGAATTTCAAGGACGTTTGTTGAAATGTCAGGTTTGCCAACACAGTAATTATCTATTGGACTTGACATAACCAACAAATACATGGAGTTGATCACATTGTTTTCGTTTTGTTCAGTATGACAGAAAAAAAAAATCTTGTACCAGGAAACAAATTGTCCAAATATACTAAATTACTTGATCATTTAAGGTAAATGTCAATATTCCTTATGTTTGCAGCTCTGAAATTAGTGCCTGAAACAATTATCAACAAGGCACGGTGTAATAGTGCCAGTTATTTGGGAAAATTTGGCCAACAAATAGCCTTGGAAATACGCACAAAAATAGGCACGAAAAAATCATAGTATATTAAGGGTTTTGGACGAATCCAGATATTATTCTATGATATGTGGAAATCACTCTGTGTCCCCCCGTTGTAGAAGATCTTGAATTGTGAACCCGATTCGTTGAAAGCACAGACCTCATAAATGAAGTAGATACCACAAAAAAAATGGAACCCTATAGGGCGCCGCCATTAGACTCCCATATCAGAGTTGGTCTCTCTTTAATTTTGGCCCATCATTCATTTTCATTTATATTCATCATTCAATCTCCATTTTGCTTTATGCTACTCGTAAATGTGTGAGCCTGAATACGATACATTGCGAATATCTAGCAGTTTAGTGCTTCTTAATAATAAACTCGCACATCAATGAAAAATGGAAAACCTGCCCTGAACTCTGAAATGCAATCAAGTTTTGACACCGTTTTATGTCAAATCGTGAATACATCTCTTATCTCGTTTACTTCTTTTCATTAGAAAGGTACAGACAACAAAAAATCAGGGGTACCAACTTGAAGTTGAGTCTTATGTCAGCCATGGCAAGGGGCTATTTTGTAATCATTGGAAGAGCGGCCATGTTATATCTACTTCTTTTATGAGGTCTGTGGTTGAAAGACAGTGCTTGGTTCATAGGCCTTTTCACAACTCGTTACGCGCAATCGCACCCACCATGGTAAAAAAGCGGATTGTATTCACTATACACAGAATTCTTCAAATTTTTCTATCAACTGGTTTTGTCTGTGTCAACACAAATCTCAAGGCAATTATTATTATATTATTTCTCTGATTTCCTGGAAATGTATGGAATTGCAATTCTCGCTAAAGGTTGTTGTTTTACATCCAAGGGGGTAGAGGAAATGCAGAAAATTAAAAGAAATTAATGATAAACATTTCTAATGTGATTTGTTTGGGCGAACTTTCTACCAACTATTCTGTATTCGCATCCAGGATTCAATAAAAACCAATGTATTGGAATGATTTTTTCGGATTGAAGCAATTCACGAAACTGATGAACTTGCCAAATCTGCGTAATATTGATAGTTAATCAATTGATATTTCTATAAATTCTTTCATACTCAGTCTCATCTTCACAATAAAAATATGACTGATGGCTGTTGGGTAAAAATTCTTTGTTGGAGAGAGGCTGCTCAATACAAAAAAATTTCCATTGGTTCAGTAATCAGCCAGCAATTTCACGAGACCGTTGTTACGTAGACATACGGAAAACAAATATTTCTTTTTCTCAATGAGCATAACTCCCAGAAGATTTTACTCGCCGGAATGACTTCACTCGCAAGCTCGAGCGAAATGCTGTACCATTTTCCATGAACTTTCAGAGATGATTAAAAACGAGTATGTTCCGCGTTTTTTTGGAAACCACAAGCATTCTCGCAATTTTGGATTGGAAAGAGTGAATGACATTAATTCAGCGACCTCGAGTCTCCTTGACGGTAATTTTTCATTTCCTCATTTGCCGCGGAAGCTGATAAATTCATTTTTTTCATCTTTGACACCACAGAAAGCAGGGGTGAGTTTTCATCAAGCAGCTAATGTTGATGCTATGGTAAAAAATGCAAAGTTTCCTGGGGACGCCTATTGTATCACTACTTCAGGAGCTGAAGAAAAATTTCTTACAGGGTTCTAACAGGCAGACTGTTGATTTGGATATCAATGTGTTAGCTCAGATCGGTATCCATCCACATGTTTCTATTTGTACTCTGACAGAAGAAGTAGCTGTGAGTAAATCAAATGTGGAAATGATTCTAAAAGAAAACAAATACCACCCATTTAAGATCCACGGACAATGAACGTCAAGTTGAATTCATTGCTCGTAGTTTGGTCATGATAATCCCAACATATTCAATCGAGTTTTTTGTAGGGATGAATTGCGGTTCAACAATACTGAAATTGTGAATCGACAAACCAGTCACTATTGGTCTCCTGGTATGGCCTTATTTACAGGGTGTTCCATTTGAAAAAACTCAGAAAAAAGTGATCCCGAGTTTTGGTTGCCCCTGTATGGAAAAAGCACCATTCGGTAAAATTATGAATAGGAAATGAAAATGAACCATTTTCGATGATATTTGGTGGAAAAATTATATTTTTCCAAATTTGGTGACATAAATCCCACCATAACTTCCGAACCATCTGGTATAAGCTCGTACAACTCTACATAATTGAGGAACTCTCCTTCAAAGGTATTCAGTCGGGTTGAAATATATGGGGTGTTTCATTTAAAAAACTTAACTTTGATAAGTCACGCATTTATTGGACACCCGTTTGTTGGTTGTTATTGTTGGAACATAGCTTTCATTGCTCTCTATAACTTCTATTTGAGACATTTTTCCTTACCTCGATTAGGGAAGTAGCTATCGTCCACCTACGCATCGTTGATACACTCTGTACGTGAAAATACCGGCAACGGTGCTAGATTTCCATCTTTCATTCGTTTTTAAACCTAGCGCATTGATATTATTGTAACGTAAATAAATTTATTTCACACTTAATCTACAACTTAATTTATATTACTACTCCACTGTATAGCTCGATCGTATGGGCTCGTTCAGACTGTCCTGACTCCACTTGAGGGTTGCCTATTTATCTCCGATACAGCATTCTCGATGTTTCGAATTCTTTCAGTTGGCGACCGGCGTGTTCCAATTGTTTCCAATATTGACCGTTGTTTTCCGCGGCAGAGCGCACTGGATGGTTCTCGAATATCTCCGGGGATGATCTCATCGTTGTCGATGGCAACGCGCGAGGCGACAGGTCCGGCCTAGGTTCGTTACATTGCCCCCTTCTTAAAGACATTTCGTCCCGAAATTTCATCCTTGGAGTGTGACGATATCTGCATGACTCCCCATATCTGCACCGTGAAGTTCGATGGAAGTAACACTCCACGGTCTTCATGATCGGTCGTGGAAGAGGGTTACAGCAAACCAAAATCTTGACGCCGCTGGATCTGAATATCGCCTCCAGCATACTTCTTATGACTCTCCAGTCCAACCCATCAATACCACAGGACAATTTTGGAATTGCTAGATCCACCAGATTCTGGTCCACCATAGTATCTCTTAGTTTGGTGAGACTCTTCCAGACATCTTCATAGGACGGATTATCTTGGGAATGCCTCTTGGTAACTAGGTAGTAGATGTTTCTCTGGCCTTTCTTCAACTGTAGCACCCCACCAACTTCTGGATTCTGCCCCCGCAGTGTTTGGAGTTGACCAAATTTCTTGGAGAACACTACGGCGATGCCCCTGGACATTCGAAGATCTTCTGCCACACAGTGCGCTAGTGCGTAGTCAGGAGGCACCTCGAAAAGGTCTCGTGACTCCTCTCTAGTAACCCCATGTAGAACTTTCTGCCCGTTTGAATACAAGGACATAAACTTCTCGAACGTCATATCATCCTCCGGTGGCTTGAGGGTGCGAACTTGGTCATGGTTTCCAGCGGAAAGGGCCAACCTGTTGAAATGGACGACCCTTGGTTTCCCTCGGGGTGGCTTATGGATTCGGTACACAAGGTCATTTATCCTTTTCACGATTTTATACGGGCCTTCCCACGAGTTCCGCAACTTTGGTGATAGTCCACGACGACGTTTGGGGTTGTACAGCCAAACCAGGTCATCAACCTTGAATCCTCCAGCGTCGGCCTTGATGTCATAGGTCTTCTTCATTTTATCGCTGGCACTCTGGATGTTCAACCGGACTCGTTCGTGGATGTCGTCCATTCTCTGCCGAAGTTTGCTGACGTAGTCCTCTCCCGCAGTGTCTTGTCCTGGCGGTATCCCAAACTTCAGGTCACAAGGCAGTCGCAGTTCTCGGCCCATTATAATACTAGCAGGAGTTTGACCGGTTGACTCGTGTACTGCGGATCGATAGGCCATCAGAAACAAATGAAGATACTGGTCCCAGTCTCTTTGATGGTCAGAGACAACCTTGGACAAGTGGCGGTTGATCGTTCTGTTCATCCGTTCCACCATTCCATCGGACTGCGGATGTAGGGCCGTGGTTCTTGTCTTGCGGATGTTCAGCAGCAGACATATTTCTTGGAAAAGGTTGGATTCGAAATTTCTGCCTTGATCCGAGTGCAGCTCCATTGGAATACCGAATCGACATATCCACTCTTTCACCAAGACGTCGGCGACGGTAATGGCTTCCTGGTTGGGCAGGGCATAGGCTTCCGCCCACTTACTGAAGTAGTCCATTGCCACAAGGATGTATTTATTCCCGTGGTCGGATACGGGAAACGGGCCGGCGATGTCAATGGCGATTCTCTCGAACGGGCTGCCTACGTTGTACTGACGCATCGGGGCCTTGGGTCGTATTCGAGGTCCATTGCTAGCAGCGCATACAGCGCACTTCCTGCACCAGTCCTGGACGTCAGCTTGACAATTGGCCCAGTAAAACCGTTGCCTCACTTTCTGCAGGGTCTTCGTCACTCCCAGATGTCCTCCGGCGACTCCATCATGGATTTCCGCAGCACTTCCTCTCTTCTGTTCCTGGGAACAATTATTTGGCGTCTGTCTTCCCCACCAATATCGGCCTCCAACACACGTTTCAGGATCCCATTGTCCAGAATAAGAGAGTTCCATTGTGCCCAATAGGACTTAACAGCCGGCGAGTAACCTGCGACTTCCTGCCATGATGGTCTTCGATTGCCCTTCTTCCAGCTTACGACTGAGCCAAGGTCGGGGTCTCTCTCTTGGTCTTTCTGGATTTTGCTGTCATTCCAGTTGTCATCCATTGCCGCGGTTCTACAAAGTGTTGCTTCTTTCTCTTCTGCTCGTCGGCAATGTGAGCAATCATCTGGACATGGTCTTCGCGACAAGGCATCTGCATTCTTATGGCTAGTTCCGGCTCGATGTTCGATCTCGAAATCGAATTCTTGGAGTCTCTCGATCCAACGTGCTACTTGACCCTCAGGATTTTTGAACTGTAAAAGCCATTTGAGAGCTGCATGGTCAGTTCTCAACAGGAATCTTCTTCCATACACGTACTTGTAGAAGTGTTCCACCCTTTACAACAGCTAACAGCTCTCGCCTGGTGACACAGTAATTGCGCTCTGGTTTGCTAAGCGTCTTGCTGAAATAACCAATGACCTTCTCCTGTCCCTCCTGGATCTGAGATAGGACAGCTCCAAGTCCCACGTTGCTGGCGTCCGTATCCAAAATGAATTTTCCCCTTTGGGTAGGGGATAGCTCAGTATAGGTGCGTTGATCAAAGCTCCTTTCAGCTTCCTGAATGAGTCTTGACATTCTTCGGACCACTGGAACTTTGTTTGGCCTTCCGTGAGCTTGGTCAGTGGTTTAGCGATGTTGGCGAATCCCAGCACATATCGGCGATAGTATGTGCATAAACCAAGGAAACTTCGAAGTTGGTGAATGTCTTTTGGGATGGGCCAATCCTTAACAGCTTTGATCTTCTGGTCATCCACTGCTACTCCTTCCCAGAGACAACGTGGCCGAAGTATCGTACTTCTTTTTGGAACAGATGGCATTTCTTAGGGCTCAGCTTCAATCCGGAGTTCCTCAGTCGCAGGAATACTTCCTCCAAGTTTTTCACGTGGTCCTCAAACGATCTGCCGACCACAATTATGTCGTCGAGATACACTAGACACGTGTTCCATGAGAGTCCCTTCAGTACTGTTTCCATCAATCTTTCGAACGTGGCGGGAGCATTACAGAGCCCGAATGGCATAACGGTGAACTGCCACAATCCTGAGCCGATGGTAAAAGCAGTCTTTTCTCGATCTTCCTGAGCCAGTTCTACTTGCCAGTATCCACTCTTCAGATCAAGGGTCGAGAAAATCGTGGAACCAGCCAACGTGTCTAGGGTGTCATCTATTCTCGGGAGAGGGTAACTGTCCTTCTTCGTGACATTATTAAGTTGGCGATAGTCTACACAAAAGCGTGTCGATCCATCCTTTTTCTTCACCAGTACGACTGGAGAGGACCAGGGACTGTCAGATGGTTCGATAACTCCTTCTTTTCCCATATCGCTGACTATTTTGTCGGCCTCTTCCTTCTTGGAAGATGTCTTGGTACTTTTTGACTAAATCTCTTAGTTTGGGCTGTTGAGCTGGTTTTATGTCTTTGGAAGAGATGGCAACTAATTTTTCTAGTTCTGTGGGCAAGTTGTTGGGTTGGCTAATCGTACCTCGTACGCCCCGGATCACAGATGAAACTGACGAGCAGTGCCCCAAAATTGTTCCTTTCTTCAAGGTCACTGGGAAATAATTGACATTCATGACCCTTACCGGCACAAATTTGTCAGCACGCAACAAGGTCTTTCCTAGTGCAATCCCTCGTCCAGTTTTCTCATCATGAAGTTTGGGCTCGAACATCACCACGTCTCCACTGCTCGCACTCCCGTCCAGGCAAGCCTCCAGAATGGTTTCAGCCCTCTCAGGTACGCTTACATCTTCAGCCAACAGCACACGGATCAACTCCTCACTCCTCCCATGAAGCACCAGCTCTTCTCCGTTGACACGTAGGACGCCGTCTTTGAAATCCAATTCGAACCCTCTGGAATTCATGATGTCCATTCCGATGATTGCATCGTCTTCGATGTCCGCTACAAGTGCCTGATGTTCCACTTTAGTGCTGCCCAAAATTATTTCAATCGGTAGCTCGCCATATACAGTAGCTGGCTCCCCTGTTGCTGTGCGTAGCTTCCAAGTTGTCGGTTTAATCCGTTCCGGTGTTCTGGCAAAGGAAGGCCCGAGAATTGTCCTAGTCGCACCTGTATCTAGCAGCATGGTGCAAGGCTCGTTATTGATGAGACCGTCTACGAAGACACCTTTGTTCTGTCGTTGAAGGATAGCGACATATGCGTTGTTAACCGGGGCTTGCCGGACACATGCCGACGATTGCCCCTTCTCGTCGACCTTCTTCAGTTTTCCTGCATCGGAGTCGATGAATGTTGGACATTTGCTACGCACATGTCCAATTCTGCCACAATTCCGGCATCTTATCTGTCTTTTCTCAGGCAACACTTCCTTCATCACTTTTCTTATGGCAGCTTCCAAGTCAGCATGCTCCTGTGAGTCTTCTTCAATACTTCGAACTTTACTTTGGTTTTTGCAGGATTGCTTTGCTGCCTCAAATTCCAAAGCGCGTGCCAGTGCGTCTACGAGATGTGTTGGACGAGCTAGTTTCAACGCTTGTCTGGTTTCTTGGTCACGGAGTCCATCCAAGAATGCCTGAACCGCTAATCGCTCCATCACATTTTCCGGTGTGGCTGGATATGCGAGACGAACCAAGCGTGCAATGTCAGCTTCGAATTCTTGTAAGGATTCGCCCAATTTCTGGCAGCGATTTTTCAGTTGGGAGTGGTATACGTGTTCCAAATGGGCCTGGCCATAACGTAATTCTAGATGTTTAATCAGCTGATCATAGTCCTCCAGTTCTTGGGCGGTAAGAGTTTGTAGAATATTCGTCGCTTCTCCACGTAATGCAATTGTTAGTGCTACAGCTCTTTCTCCTGCATTCCATCCATTTGCTTTGGCCGCTGCTTCAAACTGTCGGCGGTAATTTTCCCATGGAGTTTTTCCGTCGAATTGAGGCGGCTTCATGGAAAGCTTCCCTATTTCAGAAATGACCTTGACATCTTCTATACCCTCTTGAACTTTATCCAAGTTCAAACTCAAGTCCAGCATTGCATTTTCGTTAACCATCTCTGTGGAGGGCGCACTATTAATTCGTTTTTCCAGCTTACTGATCGTTTCCTTTATTTTATCTACCTCCGTGTTCATTTGCTCCCTAATTTTATCTATCTCTGTCTCAACGGTTCCCATTCTTTCTTCTAGAAATTTAGCCACACCACACAATTCTTTTTTTAGGCCTTCTGTGTTTTCCAGGAACTTCTCTTCCAGGCTTCTTGCATTTTCTTCCAGGCTTCTTGAATTTTCTTCCAGGCTTCTTGAATTTTCTAGAAGCTTCTCTTCCAGATTTCTAGAATTTTCTTGAAGCTTCTCTTCCAGATTTCTAGCATTCTCTTCCAGGCTTCTTGAATTTTCTCGAAGCTTCTCTTCCAGATTTCTAGAAAGCTTCTCTTCCAGATTTATAGAATTTTGTTGCAGTTCTTCTTTCACGGATTTAGTAGTTTCTTCGAGTTTATTCATTACCAAACTTAAATCGCCTCCGGGAACTCCGAATAAAAATGTTTCGGGGTCCTCACCTTCTTGTATAAGTCCTTCTGCAAGTCTTTCCTGGAGTACTTGCTTTTTACCTGTTGTTTCCAGTTCCCTTTCCTCCAATTCCTGTTTCAATTCCGCTACCTTCAAATCCGCAAGGCGCACTTTTCTTGAACACATTTTGTCTTTGACGAGGTATCAGTCTGTTTTACACGAAAATTTTATCAGTTTGTTAAAAATTCACTTCGCGAATTCTTTTCCACGGGCCACCAGTCTATTGTCTGTTTCACGCGAACAGTGTAGCAGTTTATATTCCCACGCACAATTGTCCACTTCGCGAAAACCGGGCCACTGTCTATTTTGGGCGTACAAAAAGGTCTATCAATTTATTTTTCTGACTATCCACTCCACGATCACTTGTTTATTTTCAAAATCTCGCTTCCGACACCAATTGTAACGTAAATAAACTTAACTTGGTTCTACTAATTTATTTCACACTTAATCTTCAACTTAATTTATATTACTACTCCACTGTATAGCTCGATCGTATGGGCTCGTTCAGACTGTCCTGACTCCACTTGAGGGTTGCCTATTTATCTCCGATACAGCATTCTCGATGTTTCGAATTCTTTCAGTTGGCGACCGGCGTGTTCCAATTGTTTCCAATATTGACCGTTGTTTTCCGCGGCAGAGCGCACTGGATGGTTCTCGAATATCTCCGGGGATGATCTCATCGTTGTCGATGGCAACGCGCGAGGCGACAGGTCCGGCCTAGGTTCGTTACATTATAATGGAATATTATAATGGAAAATAACAACGAAAATTTTCACGAAAGGTATTCTTCAAAACCATCCAAGCACTGAATTATGAGGACTACATCCAACGAATCAACGAACTCCTTCGACCAAAATGTACCTAATATTTTGCCACAATATTTTGTTAAAATCGTAATTTTTCCAGATTTAGTTAAATCGATCAAGGTAGTTGGTAGTTTCTCCATAAAAAACCTATCTTTAGTTGGTAACAAATAATCTGCTCTTAGCATAGTACCTAATTCTTATAGTGGGCTTTGGCAACAATCGTCCTGGACACGCCCAAATCACTGTCAAAATGAGTTAGTTCATGTACGTCGGATGACATGAATTTGGTTTATTTTGAAATGCTGTACGTAAACTGCCGTTAAACGGTATTCTACTAAAATGCCGTTATTGAAGTGACGCGTCGGACGGCTTTTCATTGGATTTGCCTGAACTGCCGTCAAACGGTAGCATACTGAAAATGCTGTTATTCAATTATTGCGTTATCAGACAAACACTCTGAATATAGGGAAAAAACTTTTCTTACGTGTGTTTGCCCCCTGAACAGGAATCCGGAAAAAAAAAATGGGGCGGTGTCATACCGTTCCCGAGTTAGAGAAATAAAAAAAAAATAACCTCATTTTCAAGCACCGTTTTCTTGCACAAAAATCACTCAAAATGCGTCCTTCTTTTCACCACCATAAACAATACATCCTGAATCACCTATTTTCGGCACAACTCTTCACAAAGTATCGTCGTTTTTATCGAAAAAATCCTCCTTACACAGTTCCAAATGAACAAATTTCACACTTTGACAGATGGAATTTAGTAACTTTGCCTTATTTTTCATGTTGGTAATAAATGACTCAACGCCCACAACAATTGCACACATCAATGAAGGAGAAACTATTGCTCACATTTGAATTCGAAAAGTTGGAGGATAACGCAATAATTGATTAACGGCATTTTTGTATGCTACCGTTTGACGGCAGTTTAAGCAAATCCAATAAAAAGCCGTCCGTGCGTCACTTCAATGACGTTATATCTATTAACGGCATTTTAGTAGGCTACCGTTCAATGGCAGTTTAAGTTCAGCCATTTTGAAATTATCGTTTTGTAATTATTACGGAATGAAAATTGATGTGTTTACGAAAAAAGCGGCTTCGTTCTCAACTTCAGGTGAGCACTTCATGAGGACATAATCTCTTAAAACATTCCGTGATATGTTCTCTGGATAACCACATAGGTTGTTTGGAACTCAGATCTCATGTAACAAATAATGTGAACTACGTTATTGTATTTCATATTATTTCATTATTATTCTTTTTATATTTATTATCACCGATATTTTTGAGGATGGGCGTTTGAACAATATAAGGATTTGAGCTGTCATTCTTCGAACGCTGACGTTTCCAAAGACCTATGGAATGTTTTGATATTCTGCTGTAGTTTTTCGCCAAATGCTTTAGACGAATCCAGATATTGTTCTATGATATGTGGAAATTATTCTGTGTCCAACTTTTGTAGAAGTCCTTGAATTGTGAACCCGATGGTTGGTTCATACGCCTTTTCACAACTCGTTTCGCGCAAGCGCATCCGCCATGTTAAAAAAGCGGATTGTACACACCATAGACAAATTAAAAATAAAGAGACTGTTTGAAACATTGGCGATCTTGACCACCAAGTTTTTGGTAAGGCCATTCGCGCATGGAGGCGCTCCTCGCAATCGCCAGACGACTGATGACATGATAATTTTCCAATTTCGACATTTGTTTACACATGTATTTTTCATTATGACAAAACCACGCAATAATTCTTCTACTGTTATTGTCATCGACAAATTAATGATAGAAATTATAGCATGGACTTGAATTAGGAACCCAACGTCGAAAATAGAATGGTTTGTTATTCGAGTTTGAATGCTGAAATTCCTGGAAATATTCTTTTCTGAGGAAGTTTTTTCATCAAACTGGATTATTTGTTATACCTACTCGTTCTCCTTTGTGCTTATAAATTAACAAAATTATTGAAGGTTTGTTGTGAAGTTTGTTTTTATTTTGGTTGATTTCATGATAAGTACGAAATATATGGTCTACTTGAGTATCATCAAACTGAATTATTTGTTATACCTACTCGTTCTCCGTTGTGCTAATAAATTAACAAAATTATGGAAGGTTTGTTGTAAATGTAGTTTGTTTTTATTTTGTTTTTTAAAAAAATTTTTTATAGTTCAATTTTTTTTTTTTTTGTTTTTTTTTGAACATTTGTTTTATTTTTTGATCACACGAACGAACTAACGAATTCTACGGAGGAATCGAATAACAAAAGTAAAGAATGTTGGAAAATTATCAACGAACTAGGAGGCAAAACTGAAACAAAGCAGACTATATCTATTGAGCCCGATGAACTCAATACTTACTTTTGCAATATAGCACTCAAACTCACTCAAAATATTACAGCTCCCAACTCTCCTTTGTCATACCTGGAAAATATAAATATCACTAACGAGTTTCAACATCCCGACACCAACCTCAGTGAACTCAAAGAGATCCTGAGGGATATTAAAAACAAAAACTGCTCAGGGATAGATGATATTTCAATTAATGTCATTCTTTATCTTCCTGATATTGCTTTGACAGCTTTGGTTGAACTAATCAACACCTCGTTCAGAACCGGAACTTTCCCTCTCGTCTTGAAAACTTCTGTGGTTATCCCTATCCATAAAGGAGACAGTAAAAGTGACCCCTCCAATTACCGGCCCATATCGCTTATCCCTAGCTTAGCTAAAATAATTGAAAAAATAGTAAAGATCCGCATTCAAAACTTCGTATTAATTAACAATATAATTTGTCCAGAACAATTCGGTTTCCAGTCTAACAAAGGTACCAATGACGCTCTATTTTTTTTATGTTGGAAGTATACAGAAATATCGAAGGCGACTACGCATCGGCGATATTCTGCGACTTCTCAAAAGCGTTCGATTGCGTAAGTCACGATACTCTGCTACAGAAACTCGAAATTTACGGATTCAGAAATTTGGGCCTTGATTGGATAAAATCCTATCTGAGCAATCGTAGTTTAATAGTGCGCTGTTGCACTGACTCCAATAGGGCTGGTATTGAATTGGGAGTACCTCAGGGCTCAGTACTCGGACCCTTCCTCTTCTTGCTCTACATTAATGATATGAACCTCCTGAACATCACTGCCAAGATCACTCTATTTGCGGATGATACAAATTTCCTATGGCATGATAATACACAGCATCGAAAGGGAATTGATTACAATAAAACAATGGTGCGACTCCAATTCTTTAGTGATTAAAATAAAAAAAACTAAGATAATCACATTTTGCTGCATACCACTGGAGGATGAAAATATTCTCAACAAAACAGACACACGTTTTCTTGGATTAATCATAGACTCTAGACTGAAATTCGATTATCACATTAAAAATCTCTGTGATGAGTTGTCCTCGGGATGCTACGCAATTCAAGTAATCTCGAAAAATTTGGGTATAAACGCAGCCAGATCGGCGTATTCTGCTCTAATCGAATCTCATCTAAGGTATGGGATTGCATTTTTGGGCGCTTGCTGTTCTTACCAGCTCAAAAATGTATTTGTAATCCAAAAAAGAGCCTTGAGGTATATTGGCAAAAAAGACCCAGAGAATCATGTAGAACGCTATTCATTGATCTCAATATACTTACGGTAACATCTATATACATTCTAGAATCTGTCACCCTTATACATAAAAATAAAAATCTCCTTGAAACAAATGATAATTCATATAACACTCGACAGAACAATAATATCAGACTACCTAGACCATCTAATAATATGGTTAGAGATTCTATAATATACAATGGCATCAAAATGTATAATCATCTCCCCATGACCACTAGAGAGACTACATGTTTCAGGCGATTCAGAAGAGAGGTAAAAAAAAATATTGATACAACAACCACTTTACGAGCTAGATGAATACTTTAACTTGAACCTTTAGATAGTCGCAGTTCCACATACTTGGGAGCTCACTCATAACCCTTGACGAACTTGTATGACTATAACAAATTTTGTCAATAGCTCCATAATATGTAACATTGTCTTCATTTATTTACTTATTTTCACACATATTGAATTCTGTCCTTTATTCAACCTTGCTTATTTATCACACTTTGTATCTTCTGGCCTGCACGTCTTGAATGTATATGTATATGGCGTATCTTAGACAATATCTATCCATTTTTTTTTATATATATTTTTATATTGTTACCCACTTATTTAGTTATAACCTAACTGTATGTGCATAATCTCAGATTATTTTCATAATTTAATAATTTTTACAAACCTATTACTAATATGTTCAACTCTGTACCCAAGCTTTGTCTTTAAGAATTTCATTCTTTGACAATAAAGCATATCTTGATTCATTGATTGATTGATACGAATTGATTACTGTATATATTTTAGTAGTGATCGATTTGCCATTCCTTTATTTCATATGATACAACCATTCATATAAATACAGGAATGGCAAATCGATCACTTATAAAATATATATTATATCAACCATATAAAAGTAACAAATTAAAAAAACCCGCCTTATCTCAATCGGCAACTGTTCGGCCAGTTGCGAGATATGTAGCCCCTGTCTCAACTTTTTCTGCAGGTTTGACAACTCTCTTTATTTTTAGTTTCTCTATGGTACACACTATACACAGAATTCTTAAAATTTTATATTAACCGGTTTTGTTTGTGTCGACACAGATTTCAAGGCAATTATTATTATATTATTTCTCTGATTTCCTGGAAATGTATGGAATTGCAATTCTTGCTGAAGGTAGATTTGGATATCAATGTGTTAGCTCAAAGCGGTATCCATCCACATACTTCTATTTGTACTCTGACAGAAGAAGTAGGTGTGAGTAAATCAAATGTAGAAATAATTCTAAAAGAAAACAAATACCACCCATTGAAGATCCACTGACATTGAACGACAAGTTGAATTCATTGCTCGTATTTTGGTCATGATAATCCCAACAATACTGAAATCGTGAATCGACAAACCAGTCACTATTGGTCTCCTGAAAATCCCAATAGGTTCGCGAAAATTTTCAAACCGTATGGGGTATGATCATATGGTGCGGAATTTTCAATGGTCGCATCATAGAACCATGTTTGAATGGGGTGTGATATTTACATTTCTCATGAAATGATAGATAACATTGATATTGCAATAACAGAACGACAATGTCATCTCATGGCAACAAGACTGAATATCTGAATATATCTTTTATCTTTTGACTCAACTGAATTTTTTAAGTAATTTTTATTTTAACGTATTTTTTAAGAAATTTGAGTGTATTATATCTGCTGTGTAGTGTGTAATGTATTTTACTGTATAAGAACTGTCTGTCTGTAATTGGGCCTAGGCCTGTTGATTTGTCAGTATAAATAAATGAATAAATACATATATAAATAAATATACCCCTATAAATGACCCCCTCATTTCGGTGGCCGACTCGTTTCCCAGATTAATCACCCCTTGATTTTTCTCAAGAGGTTTCTGAAAGATACTATTTACCCCACTCCCCTTTCTGATTTGGATGATCTGAAAATGAAGATTCGACTAGGCCAATATTATAAGAGCGGCTTATTCGAAGGAACTGAATTGTCGTTTTTGGGCGTGTATGGTATGTAATAGGCGTCAATTCTTATGAATTACGCCTACTTTGTTAATAAATTGATTCATTAAGCTATGATACCTTGTTATTAGTCCTTTGTTTCGAATACACCTATTTTTATCGAATATATTTCGCAACTGTTCCATATTCAAAATATTTTTTCAATAAGTCACTGAATTCCACAAAAAAAGAACACAAACCTGCAACCATTATTCTGAGCCAATATAATTTGGCTACTTCTCATATGATCTGATGTTTTTTTTTTATTGCTTTATTTAACGTCGGAAAGAAAATACTCCACTCCCAATCGTATTGATTTACATATACTTTTCAATTTTTATATCTACACGTTTATACATATCCTGGTCGCGAACTGACTGAAAAAGTCAGAAAACACCGCTATACACCATAGGACCTTGCTGGGAGATTGCCACAAGAATCAAGATGTACTATCGCTACAACAATCGTATTTGTTCCTTGTATCGAATAAAAGCTACCGGAGAAAAGGGGTCAGATGTCAGAAACGAGGAAAATTATGTTGAAGTGCGGAAATCCAGGCACATATCGAATCGCGTTTTGAAAATATATTGCGAGTAATAAATTCCTTTGTTTTTTCCGGTTATGATTCGTTTGATGAAAAATATTTCCTCACAACTTGCTTCGTAGGAGAATATATACAAATTTATCAGTGTCTTGTCACATTCTGGATGTTGTGCGATTCTATAGTTCAGATGGGCACGAAAAATCCTACAAATTTCATTTCAGGAATGTTTCATTAGAAACAAGTGATGTTATCTGAGTAATGATAATTGTTCAAATTGTTTCAGATCCTCCATTTGATATTTCTCAATTAGGCCAACCAATATAGAAGAAATAGAGGCCATTTACACACTTAAATAGAAACGCAATTAAGCTGTACCTACTACCTTTCAAAAGATAGTTCGTAGATGAAAACCTCGTTGTCGGCCCCAGCAAAATCGCTTTGTGGATCATTTTTAACAAGGAATATCGTCAAAAATTACCACTTTCTTGGATTTTCACAAATACCTCAAAAAGTATTGGAGGAATCGTTTCATACTCACACTTTTGTACATAATTCAAAAACCTACAAAATCGTTTTTGTGCGACCGGATCGGTGTATTTTCCACAGAAAAAATCCGGGAAAACCTCTAAAAAGAGACTATTTTTCAATAATTTCCAATTTTTATAAATTTAAAGCTGGACAAACAATCTTGCGAGACATGATACATGTTCAATTATGCGCAATATGGTTTCTGTCCGATGTGTAATTTTTGCACAATCGCGTTATAGAAAAATTGAAGGCTTACCTTGCAAAATGCGCCGATTTAAGTGAAATCGTCGTATTCAAATTATGTAAAATGCATCTGAAAGTAGATATCAATATCTACAATTTGTATATTTTGAATTTTCACCTGAGAGGTGAGAATTGTGTTGAATATGTCACTGAGAATTGCTCCAAACGTTCGAAAGTTCGCTCGAGGCAGAGTCGAGTGGAGCTAGTGGGGGAATTGAGTTGAACCCAACAGATGTGTTCTTGACCTTGAGTTCTTCTCTCAAACATAGATAATATTGTAAATTACTGTAATAAAAATTGTTTGCTACTGCATGAAAATGTTCTTCGATTGTTCCAATTATCAAAACAAAAAATACAAATAACATCATTGATATGAGTTCTGTGGAATTATAATCGCTCATAACATAAGGAAGTGAAGAGAAATTGTCTTCATAGGCACCATTTACTATTATCAAAGTCATCTTATATCTTTTAATTTCTTTATGTGTATCATATTTAACTGATGAATGTATAACATAATACAAAAATTGAATGGGAGAGTTTTTTTGTATAAAGTGTATATTTTCATAAAATTTGCAAAGCGCTTTCGACTTTCGTCATCTTCAGTGCTTCCTGAAAGTAAATACTATAGTTGACTGATGTAAAGACTTTATAAGATGAAGTTGAAATTGAAAAAGGTTAGGTTAAGAAAATTTTGAAAAATTATGAAATTATTTTGAATACTTACAAGTCAGGTGCAGGAAGTAATACAATCAATGAATACATTGTTAATCATAGGATAATAATCATGGGTTAGATTCTAATGGCTTAGATTCTAAGCTATATTATTATCCTATGATTACCAATCTATTCATTGCTTGTATTACTTCCTGCACCTAACTTGTAAGTACTCAAAATAATTCAAAATTTTCTTAACCTAACTTTTTTCAATTTCAACTTCATTTTATGAAGTCTTTACATCAGTCAACTAGAGTATTTACTTTCAGGCAGCACTGAAGATGACAAAAGTCGAAAGCGCTTTGCAAATTTTATGAAAATATACACTTTATACAAAAAAAATCTCGCATTCAATTCTACCCAAGTGTATTCAGCTTTCCACATTTATTACAAAAATGTTACAAGTGTCGATAAAAATAAAAATATGCATTAATATCCTTTAAACCGCGTATTTAAATTTTGTGTATTTCTATGGCATTAAATTAATCGAGCAGATGCAAACTTTAATGAAAAAATTAAAAGGTTTAAATTCATATCAATATTCTCATTCATATTTTATTTGTAAAAATAATTGTAAGTGAATATATTGAATTGTATGTGAACATATTACAATTAGCAAAAAAAATGTTTCAAATTTATTTATAAATGAACAAAATGTACAAATATGTTCAAAAAGAAAAAAAAAAGTACTTATTACGAATACGTATATTCACCTTTCAATACTAAACATACTAGTAACCAATGTAATATAATAGTTATTAAAAAAACTAAATCATTGAATAACTGAAAACGTATTCAAAAACATGCTAATAACTTATATGCACTAATAGAATATGCGCCAACGTATAAGCAACCTGCCGCGCGGTGATACCCTCTCCTCCGCCGGCTCGTTCCCCCACTACCGCTACTCGACTCTACCTCGAGCGCACTTTCAAGCATTTGGAGCAACTTTCAGTGACATTTTCAACACATTTTCCACCTCTCAGGTGGAAATCCAAAATATACAAATTGTAGATATTGATCTCTGCTTCCAGATGCCGTTTACAGAATTTGAATACGACGATTTCTCTTGAATTCGCGCATTTTGCAAGATAAACCCTTATATTGTTTATAACACGATTGTGCGAAAACTACACATCGGACAGAAAACATCTTGCGCGCAGTTAAACTACATGTTATAATCTATCATTTCTTGCAAGATTGTTTGTCCAGCTTTGAATTTATAAAAATTAGGAATTTTTGAAAAATTCTCTTTTTTTAAAGGTTTTCCCGGATTCTCTCAGTGGAAAAAGCACCCATCCGGTCGCACAAAAACTTTTTTGTAAGTTTTTGAATTATCTACGAAAGTTCCATCGAGTGTGAAACGATTCCCTCTATACTTTTAAAGATATTTGTAAAAAACCAAAAAAGTGGTCATTTTTGACAATATTTCTTTATAAAAAAATCACACAAAGCGATTTTGCTGGGGCCGACACCGGGGTTTTCATCTACGAACTATCTTTTGGAAGGTAGTATTTGCGTCTTTATTTAAGTGGGGAAAAAACCTCTTTTGGTTGGCCTAAATTACCAATACTAACTTTATGTAATCTACTCGAGCTACTCTCCGGTCTTATTTGCCTTCTATGGAACGAAAAAGTTCCGTTATTGAAAAAAAAACCCATGATATAAGTAATTTTCCCAAAACCCCAGAGTTTACGATACCAACTATTCAGATATCGAGTAATATCTTCGGGCATTAATTTTCCATCGAATTTTATAGATGACTAAACTATAAAAATTTATTGATCATAACAAATTTCAGATGCATTCACTGCATATCAGTTGAGGTCGATAATTGTCATTACTGCGGGATATAAATGATTCCTGTGAACCGATAAACGTAGTTTTTATTGAAGACCGAATATTACAAGAAGTGATAGAAAATTATGAATTTAATGCAGATAATATCCTTAACGTATGTATCATCAGTGAGGCTCAAGAAGGAATTAATAGAATATTGAAGCACACTTTTTGGCAGTACCAATGAGTTGGATCGTATTTTGAGATCCATACTTTATTCGGAATTTGATTTCGAGTTATGCATGATTTTTTCCATTTCACAGAAGGGACTGAGAATTATTGTTGATAATTATTGCACAAACCATGTATTAGGTTCATTCAAAGAGAAAATATTTGAAATATAAAAATTATAAGGAACAAATTAAAGACATGCTTTTATTTATACAAATGCACTGAAATGGCAAAAATAATTTCTTTCATTATTTGATCTAGGTTATTCTGTGAGTAAGATTCAAAATCTAGCTTTTATATAATTTTCATTTTTAACTTTTTAGTTTTTTTTTTATTAACGACCAATAAAAGCTTGTTTTTCTCTAGACGCTCTACCAACTGAGCTATTTTAGAACATAGGAACCACCGCATATTTGTGAATCATGTTTTCCCACAATTATATGTTAGTGTTAGAATGAATAGAGAAGATCGAAAGTACTTATCAATGGCCATCAAGACCGGTTAACCTTTCCCTTTAACATCATCGTCGACGTGACGATTTCAATAAAAGTTAAGAAAGATGATGTCCAACCACTGATAAGATTTTGCCAAATATATAGTACGAAAATGGAAAATTGCGTCCGAGAGAAATACATGAAAAAGGAAATTGTGGCATATTGGTCCTCAAATAAATCAGTTGATAGAGCGTCTGACTAGAGAGAAGTAGGTCATGGGTTCGACTCCCGCTTGACGATGGTTTTTTTCCTTAATTCAATAATTTGTCCAATATGCCACAATTTCCTTTTTCATATATTTCTCTCGGACGCAATTTTCCATTTCCGTTTTATTTTTTATTTTTAGTATTTATGATGTTAAATAACTAGTTTAGTTATTTTTGAATTCTGAATCATAATCTCCGACCCCGAAAACCCCTAGATACCAATTTTGAATAGAATCGGACCATAATCACGAAAATTGTCCGCCATATTGGAGCCACCATTTTGTTTTTTTTCCTAAATTAATATAATATTAATAATGAATTGTCACCGGAATTAGGTACACCTGCCAAATTTCAAATCAATCGGACGATTAGAAGTGGGTCAAATTTAACTTGCAAGATTTCATTACAGACAGACAGACAGACACCGGGAAAGGTGAAACTAAATAAAAGCTTATAAAAAAAATCTTAGACCTCAAAAACCCCCACATACCAATTTTGAACTCGTCTTCCATTTTGCAGCCACCTTGTTGAATTTTTGAATTATGACAAAAAATCATAATCTCCGACCACGAAAACACCTAGACACCAATTTTGAATAGAACTGGACCATAATCACAAAAATTGTGCGCCATATTGGAGCCGCCATTTTGTTTTTTTTCCTGAAAAAAAATAAAAGCTCGTTAAAGAATGTTTCACCCCAAAAATCACCACAAACCAATTTTGAATAGATTCGGACCATAATCACAAAACTCTTTCGCCATTTCGGAGCCGCCATGTTGAATTTTTGAATTTTGACGAAAAAAAACATAATCTCCGACCCCGAAAACCTCTAGATACCAATTTTGAATAGAATCGGACCATAATCACAAAAAATGTCCACTATAATGAAGCCGCCATTTTGTTTTTTGATCAAAAAAACTATAATGCATTGTCACCGGAATTATGTACACCTGCCAAATTTAAAATCAATCGGACGATTAGAAGTGGGTCAAATTTAACTTGCTAGATTTGAATACATACAGACACACAGACAGAGAGACACCAGGGCAGATGAAACTAAATAAAAGCTTGTAATAACTGATTTCATTCGGATTATCAACTACACATTCATAGTGACCCTTCTACTTACTGGGCTTCAACTTGGAAATAATATCCATGTGTAGGTACTCATATTTTCATTTTATATGTGACATTAATAAAATAATATATGTGCTACATGAAAAAGGCAAATAAATTCCATCATCTTATATTTCGAACGAGTTATCAGTTTTATAGCTTTGGATGATATGACATGAGATAAAAGAAGATGAATTGGTAAAGAAATATTTTATTCGACGTCCCCAAAAAAGATGCAATCGATGAAATATTAGCAACATCGAATTGAATCAATTTGAATCCATTTCGTCTGCGTAGTATTACGTTGATTAAATATTCAGGATAAGCCTTATTGAATGTATTTATTGGTAAATGTTAGATACTTATCATATCTACGTGCGTCGGTAGAAATAACGCATGGAGAAAATAGCAACCTTTTTTGCTTATACAGGGTGTGAACTAACTTGTTGTCCTACCGCTTAAAGTTAATAATCCACAAAAAATATTTCTCCCATTAAAAAATCACAAAAAGTTGATAATAAACGAGAAACGAATTATTTCCCCAAGTAATACATATTTGTTAGTTGTCTCCAGGCGTCTAATGCTGCTAGAACAGTGAGCCATACGTTGTTTTATTACCCGAGTCTGCTGAACCAGAAGAAGATTTTTGTGTTATGATTACAAGCTTTTATTTAACTTCACATTTGTATGTATGTTTGTTTAGTTGAAATCTTGCAAGATTTGGCAGGTGTTCATGATTCCAGTGACAATGTATTAAGAAATTTTTGTCAGAGAAAAAACAAAATGACGGCTCCAATATGGCGGACGAGTTCTGTGATTATGATTCGATTGGAAGGGGAAACATTCTCAATTGAATTAATAGAAAAAAAATATTTCTATTCAATATTCAATTGGGAATGTTTTCCCTTTCAACATGAATACCCCACAAGAGATTATCTTGAACGATGGAAGATAGTGACTAAAGTTTATCTTTCAGTCGCAGATGATTCCACATCTGATGAACTTCCTGTTCAAATTTTCAAACAAATCAATGATTCGATTCTATTCCAAAGTGTGGATTTTCGGGGAAAGAGATCACGAATTTTTTGTCAGAATCCATAAATTCAAGATGGAGGCCCCAATATGGCGACGAGTTTTGTGATTATAGCAAGATTCCATTCAAAATTAGTTTGTGGGGGTTATTGGGGTCCGTCATCATTACGATTACCAAAATTAATGAATTCAAGATTTCAAGGTTTTGTTATTATTTGGGGTCGGAGATTATCAATTTTTGTCAGAATTCAATAAGATGACGGGTTTCATGAATGAAATAAATCAAGACAAGCTCTTATACAAATGCACTAAAAAGGAAAAAATAATTTATTTAATTGTTTGACCTGGGTTATTTATTCTGTGAGTAGCAGAATCAAAAGTTTGTCGCGAATATTAAATAGGTATACTTGTGCGGCAAATTTTGAATCTGCTACTTACAGAATAACCTAGGCCAAACTATCAAAGAAATAATTTTTTATTTTTCATTGCATTTGTATAAAAGCTTGTCCTATTTTTTTTATCATTTTTATTTTTTTTATAATTTTGTTTTTTATAGCTTACATAACCTGTACCGTTACATGGTGAAAAGTGTATCCAAACTAATCCCACCAAATACTTTAAAAAAAATGGGATTCTAAGTTTTTTTCGAAATGAAAGAACGTCTCGTGTATTCTGGGATATCCGAAATATATTCTTCAGTTTTCAATGCCGTTCTGCTTTAATCTATTTTTCTCCCCTCTTGGAGTCATATACATTGAGTTCGTTTGCCCCCTCAACGAATGTTCATCTTGGTTCGATTATAATCATTTCATAAACATATTTTCTTTTACCCGCGACACCATGAAACTCGAAGTTTCAGGTCTTCCACTTCAAGAAATACGAAACACTTTTCTTTTTTCCTGTGTATCGAACATAACATTACAGAAACTCGTGTTTTATTCGATCGCACTATGCTCATTTCGATAAAACGAGTTCAAAGCAATACGGAATTTCCAAGTTGAAAACAATTTGGAATTAGCGTAGATAAAACAAAGTGGTATCTACACAGCATTTTGGAGAAGTACTGAACACGTCTTTCGCATTCTCTTATTAATTGAGCTAAATCCGCCAGTTAAGAATTATGAGTGTTTCTTGAAAAAACTCGCATCGGCACACCAATTCTAGCAACGTGATAAGCACCAGGTTGCTGATGAAGTTGAATGTATAACATTGAACTCTGTGAAAAAAAAACAAAGGAATTTCAGGACTATGTCCCCGTTTCCAGTTCGGATATCATGTAAAGTCAAAAGACTCCCCTCTTTTGACTAGGAATAAAGAAAAATGGTTAATCCTGCAACCAAATGGAGGAACGATTTTTTCATTCAATGCTCCAACAGTTGAAAGTCCATAAAAAATAGATATATTCTTCCTTTGAAATTATGTTGTACAGCAGAAAATGCCTTTCTTTACATTGAAGATACGTACTACGTTCCACAAAAATATCTAGGGTCATACCAAAGTTATCATAAAAAAAAGATTTTTTTCTCAAAACTTTAGCACTCTCTAGTTCAAAAGGTAATACCTTTAGGACATATGTTCATATGAAGTTTTTTTCTCAAAATGGACCAAGATTAACCTCCTTGAATATTGATATGTTATTAAGAAACACCCTGTATAGTTTGATTTTAAATTCGAGAAATGTCAAAATACAATGTTCTGTCGGCGAAAAAAAAAACATGGTTGAAAAATGTAGCCTCCACTGTGTAACCAAATTTCCTCATAAATATTTTTATTGAAATCTACCAAAAAATATAGTCGATTTTTCAAAAGTGGCTTTAACGATATATACCACCAATTCCATAGAAAAGTGCTCAATTATTTGCCCGGGAAAAATCGGATGAGGAAACCTATTGAGGGCTGGTGTGGCCTACTTAAAAAGTGTTACATATACAGGGTGTTAGTGAATAAGTGCGACAAAATTCATGAGGTGATTCTGCATGAAAAAATAATGATAGTTTGCTATATTACTTTTGTTGAAAGTTATTCTTAAAACTCACTATTTATTTATTGCTTATTGCAATTGAGAATCTTATGTTCATCATTGGCGAGCATACGGGTAATGATCTCAATTAAAAAAAAAATACACCACTGAGATTTTTCAAATCAAAAATTTTTGTATTCCTCGTTTAATTTGTGACAAAAAATCACTCTTGCCTTTTTTTTGTATAAAGCGCCGTTTTTATCCAAAAAAAATAAAACATCTTAACGCGTATTTTTCATTTCTTTAATACATTATCAGGAACCATCTAATGCAATAACATTAAACCAGAACAATAACAGAAAATAACACTAATAAATAAATAGGCGCAAGGCTACAACGAATGTCCAAACTGACCTCCCTCAGACGTGATTCAAGATTCAACTCTTCGCCTCATTGATTGTCGTATTCGCGCAAATATTCCTGGTGAATTTCTTATTGTCTCACAGCCGGCTATAATTCGATTCCTCAGGTCTTCAACATTTTCGACGGGAGTGGAATAAACTAATGACTTAAGAAAATCCCAAATGCAAAAATCTAGAGGATTTAAATTCGGAGATCGAGCAGGCCAATGTTCCGTACCTCCCCTACCTATCCAACGATTTGGATATACTGTATCTGAGTGATAACGTACAATAATGTTAAAATGGACTGGTGTTCCATCATGCATGAACCAGAAGTGTTGTCTCAGCTGTAGAGGAATTTCTTCAAGAAAAACAGGTAACTCTTCCTGGGGGAAATTAAGGTAAGAGTCGCCTGTTAGTCATTGTGGGAGGAAATATGGACCGATTAAATTATCATCAAGTACTCCAAGCCATACATTTACTGAAAACTGATGCTGAAAATGAGCTTTAAAGATTCCATGTGGATTTTCCTCAGCCCAGAGGTGATTGTTATGGAAATTTCGTATACACTGTCGTCCAAAATTAGCCTCGTCAGTAAACAAAACGCCATTGAAAAATTAGGAATTTGAGCGATTTGATGAAGAATCCAATGGCAAAAAACTAGGCGCGGAAAAAAGTCTCTAGGTAGTAGAGCTTGCACACGTTGAATATGAAACGGATACAATTGCTGTTCTTTAAGAATTTTAAATACAGTGAAGTTGCTTACATTCAGTATGTTGGCAATTTTTCGAGTCTTGTTCCAGGTGACTCCGCAATTAACTCGAGAACTGCTTCTTCTAGTTGCACAGTTCGTACTTCTCGAGGGTGCCCGCAGTCAGCCGTTTGTTTAAATGTACCAATTTTGCGCAAACGTTGGTGGAGATGAGCAAATATTGTGTGATGGGGTGCCCTACATCCTGGATACAACTCAGCATACAATCGTCGAGCTTGCCGACCATTTCCATTACTTCGACCATAGACAAAATGCATGTCTGACAATTCCGCATTTGTATAATTTTCCATTATTTTCGATAAAAGAAAAATTAATTACATATCATTAATGTTATACCAAACTTAAAGCTTGAAAATGAAGAAACGCTAATTTGACATTTCGTTGAAATATTCCTATTTAACAGAATGTTGACAGCAGCCTACTAGCATCGCTACTAGATAATGTATTAAAGTAATGACAAATACGCGTTGAGATGTTTTATTTTTTTGCATAAAAACGGCGCCCCTTACCAAAAAAAGACACGAGTGATTTTTTGTCACAAATTGAACGAGAAATTCAAAAATCATTTTTTATTCGGAATATCTCAGTGGCGTACCATTTTTTTCTTTAAAAAAATTGAGATCATAACCCGTATGCGCGCCAATGATAAAAATAAAATTCTTAATTGCATGTTGAAAAATGCGAAATAACTGCTTCTTAGAACTCACCAAATTCCATTCGCATATTTCGACCTATTTCAGAGCAATAAATAAATAGTCAGTTTTTAAGAAAAATTCTAACACCCCGTATCTCGGAAAACAAGCATTTGCGGACAAAAGTTATATAGCAAACTGTCATTATTTTTTCATGCAGAATCACCCCTGGAGTTTGTCGCACTTATTCACTAACACCCTGTTTTTTACAATTTCTTTGAAATTACTGTGGAAATTGGGGTATCTTGTTTTCAAATACCATATAAGCGATGAAAGTTATTGGTGTCAGAATATCATGAATTTTTCATATTCTCTGTGACCTACAATTATCACTACATATTTACCATAAACTTTGGGTAAATTTCTGCGAACCCTGTATTTCACAATATCTAGCTAACATAAAATACAGAAAAAAACGAACCCATATATACGATAATTCATTGACGTCCACATGGAAGAAAAAATAGTATACCAAACTTCACCCCTTTGAATTTTCATTTCTACGCCATTGTTTGAAGGAATATCTGTGAACGTAAATGTTCTCATGAGGATTTCTTTAAATAGCCCAGAATTTTATTTAAATGAAAATAGAGAAAATTTGCGATTGGAGATAAGGTATATGCGATATTTTGGTTTTTTTATCCTTTCCTCTGATACTATTTTTCAACATCCTGTATTACGATGTCAGGAAAACCCACAAATGAAACTATTTTCCGCCCGACAAATGGATGGAATTGTTTCCATGGATAGTTTCATCTTCCAATTAGTTGTCATTCAGTTCGATCCCCAATTAGTCGACATTATTGTCTGGTCATCTGGATCCCGAAACAAATTCACTACCACCCATCTTTTTTCATGAAATTCCCTTTCCTCAGCCAATTAGGAAAGTTTCAATTTGCCATTGGAAAAATTACTTCTTCAAAATAGTCGTCAGACCTCGTCGAAGATTTCTCATGTCAAAATTAGATTAATGTGACCAATACAGAAAACCATTACTCAAATTTAAAGGAATTCAAGTCAGTTGGGTTTCTGGAGTTCAGCAACTTTGGCAGTTAATCAGCAAGTTGGAAAAACAGAAGAACGCCAGGATCAATTCAAAACAATAAATTAAATGAATCTGATGAAGTTGGCACATGAAATGTTTTCCGGTATTTCTCGAATCAATAACCTGACCTGATCTTTCCGACTTTTGCCATATCTCGTCAGGAAAATGCAACCAGGAAAACTTCCGAATTACTCTTGGGAACAATGGATACAATAACGAAAGTTTCCCGTTTCATTTGTTGGTTGTTTTGTCACGAACGGCTTATGCGATTACTCGATTTTTCTTTCAGCATGCAGAATTTAATATAGTGAATATTTGACGTGTTTGTTGAGGATATTCAATGTGGACGGTTATTAATTGTTAGATACATATTTCGCAATTCATATGTTCAATTGACTTGAAATTTTGCAGGCGTACAGACTATAGTGGGAAAATGAATGAATTAATGAATATAAGAGAAGAAAAACTTTATTGGAATTAGTTTTTTTTGCATCCACTTGAATTCAAGTGTGCTACGAGATAAAAGTGAACAGCCGCTAGTCGGCGAGTTGTTATCAGAGATTAGCGATAAAAACAAATAGGTAACGCAGATTATTTATCTATGAAGCTACAGCAATAAGTATGTCAAATTGCTATGGCCCAGCATACCCCTAGAGTCAACCAACTATTCTACAAAATAAGACAACATAACACAAATCGCTCACCGAATGCAATAGTGACACAACTAAAAAAATATCCATTTTGAGATAACGTTGTATGAGAACTCAAAATTGCACCACCTACATCCATACCAGCATAACTCAAAATGCGAAAACAAGCCGCGAGGTGGCAGACGTGTCGCTATTGACGGTGCCATTAGTCTAATATTTTGTGGAGCGTGGAGCAATACTGGCCAGGGTTGTTCCTGTCAGTACTTTCGTACCAGATCTCGTACGTTTTGATGCACTCTAGTACCTTCGTACGGTTATAGGGAAATCGAGTAAAATCTAGTACTTTTTGGACAAAAGCAAACATGAAACATTTTCAACCACAAAACACCGAATATGCCCATGTGCCATCAATCAGCATTGGCAGGAGGATTCGACTTCCGGCTCTCTTGGGAGAGGAGGGGAGTATTTTATCAAAACAAGAAATAAATGATAAAGAAACTGATGCTGAATATGACGCAGAAGATCTCACGTTTTAAAATTTCACCATTTTCAAGACTTTCAGCTAGAAATGTAGATAATCTTGAAGAAAATGTTTTTTTTTCGTGGTATGAATATAGCCATACCTATACCTATACCCCACTGGTTGTGATGTATATTTTAAATTTTGATGATGTTCCGTTTATTTGCCCCTACAATTTTCAGTTTTGTTGTGAATTCTTCTAGAACTCAAGTGTTATCTTTGTTGCGTTGAATTTTCAAAAAATATTTTATTTCATATATGAGTATATATTCATTTCCAAGAGTATGCTAGTCGAATTATTATCGGGTTATAAGAAGATCCTTTAAATAAATAGACCAAGAGTCAATAAATCTAATTTTATTTTAATTAATAAATATATATATATATATATATATATATATATATATAAATCTAATCAAACTAAAGTTACACCAAAATGATGAATATAGTCAAGGTCATTTATCTAGTACGATTTACTATAAATCTAATACTTTTTGAGGAGACGATCCAGTACGAAAATTTTCACCCTAAGAACAACGCTGATACTGGCTCATTTTCAGTATGCCGCCAGTGACCAAAACGTATGGATAGGCAATCTTTGTGCATTAGTGACACATTTTGATTTGGGTCAGTATTGCATTCGTTTGGCAGATCACATTGAGAGTTGCGCCTAAACACAATATGAACACTCAGGATTGGTCATATGTGGCTGATTTTATTATGGAGCCGATGAATATAGTTAATAGCATAAGGGGGGAGGGGGCAAATACTAGCCAAGGTTGGAATGAGGTAAGTTAATGATATTATTATTACAATGTAAATGAATTTGATTATATCATGTTTGTAGGTCGGAAAAAAATTATGGTGGTGGCTCATGGGGAGTACACGATAATTCTACGCCCCCTTCCATCTATAAGGCGATATCTGTTGCATTCAATGATGAAACGTTGTTGGACCAACCAGGTGATTCTCGTTCATCATCAACACACGATGCGGGTGACGATAGCGCATCATCACAATTTGACGATTCGGATGCAGACAAAGATTATTCGCTGTCCTCAGAATCATGTAGTGATTTGAGTTCTACCTCCTCTGAAGAGATCACCAACCAAGCCGAAATGAAAAAACAAAACATAATTGAAGAAAATACGAAAAGTAGAAAGAGACGTGCAAATCTGTCACGGTGGAAAAAAATAAAAAGTTCCTACGAAACTGTGGACGAGAAAATAAAACAAAGAAAAATAATATAGTTAGTGCGCGACACTTACGTCCACCTCGTGGATTATTCTGCAGACTCAAATGTTCCAATAAATTTACAGAAGATGAACGTTTGAACATATTTAAAAGATATTGGGATTTAGGGGATATCAACAAACAAATATTTTTTATTATGAATTTCATTCAAGTACTTACGCCGAAATACAGATATCCCGTTTTGAAGGAAGGAACTAATCGTCAAAATAATCATAAATTCTTCTTGGAAAAAGATAACTTGATTATTAGACTTTGTTGGACTTTTTTCATGGCAACTCTGGATATTTCTATTCGATGTATTCGAACCGTTCTCAGCAAGTCTAAAGATGGTTTCCATCCAGAAGATATTAGGGCTGGTGTTCGTTTACATATTTCCAGTATACCTGTGATGGAGAGCCACTATACTCGAGCAAATTCTTCAAATTCATACTAAGAAGGAGGCAAAACGCTAGTACAGTTACACATAGATTATGAATCTGAATGTGATGCACAAAACAGAGCACCTGCAAAATTTGTTACATACAGAGATATTTTCAACTATGAATCCAATCTTGAGTTCTTCAAACCAAAAAAAGATTTATGGGAGACCTGTGAGGCATACAAAAATCTGATGGGCGAGGAAAAAATGAAACTTGACCCTATGTAAGATACTCATCTTGATGAAAAGAAATCAAGCAGAATTGAAAAAGGTAATGCTAAGAAAGCTATTGATAAGTTACACATTGTTGCTTGCTTTGATCTACAGGCTGCATTACCAACACCAAAGGGAGAAATTTCTACATTTCACTATAAAATTAAATTATCTACTCATAACTCACTGTATGCAGCCTTCAGACGGAAGGATTGGGCGAAGTTCATAGCTATTTTTGGCATGTGGGAAAGGGAAAGAAGGGAGCTATTGAAATAAGTTCCTGTTCACTCAAATATCTAGAGGAGGCAACCACTTCTGCTGATGATAATAATCTTGAATCAACTTCCTACTCTGATAAATGTGGTGGACAGGAAAAAAACAGATACATTATAACTGCATTTATTGACGCGGTCACACACTTCAAAATCAAATCTATTTGTCACAAATTTCTAGTTGTGGGATACACACAAAGTGAGGGTGACTGATGTCACTCTTTATTTGAGAAAAACTTCAAATTGGATTTGAGAACGGGACATATTTATGTACCATCACAATTTGCTGCTATCATTACAACTGCAAAGAAAACTGGAAGATTTATGAAAGTTCATGAATTGGCCCATGATTTCCTCCTTGACATCAAAAAATTCACTGATGAAACTTCTGTCAATTTCAATAGCGACGAGAAAGGTGATAAATTCAATTTCAATGATATCTGTGTCATTAAAGTCGAGAAAACAAATCCGCATCGATTTCTGTTCAAGACATCATACAAGCAAGCATATTTTAACTTCGTCAACATTGAAGGCTTATCCAGGTTCCCAAAAAATAAAAAAATAAGAAGTTTGACGATCTGCAATCTACGGTATATTCTGGGACAATACCCACTTGTCATAGTCAGTTTTTCAGTAGTTTGAATTATGAATTAGTTCACTCAATATTACACGTTGAGAAAAATGAATTTTTAGTTTCATTTGTTTGTACACAATAAATTTATTTCAGTTGATAATATTTTTTTTACGACCATTCATTGCCTATTTATTATTCGATTTTTGCAATATCAACAATGGAAAAGTTCAAAGTAAACTATGTAAAGATAATTATTTCAATAACCAATCAATACGAATATTTTTTTTTACTTCAAAACTGATGATTTTTGATTTGTGCCCTATTCCCAGCAGTGGGCAGAGTAGTATCACCCCAAAAATTATGTTATCAATAAAGAACTTTTTTTCAAATTACAAAGAAAAACATTTTTTTCGGTGAATATAATAATGAAATACCCAGTATGGATCAGGCTCAATATATCACTAAAATAAAATAACAAAACATTTATTGTGGTTATAGTTATGGGATGAATTATTTTTCGCTAATTGATTTTCGTCATTTCCCACAAACAACCCTTTGAGTTGTGCCACTATTGTATTCGGTGAGCGAAATATATTCAGAGAATCTGTAGAATACGAGCAATTCACAAAATCATTCGCCACCCCTTCTCTGTTTGTGCGTGTAGTTATTGGACCATGATTCCCAGTTGAGGTAGTTAATATTTGTGTTTGGCATATGACAGTTGGAGGGAACACTGTGTCTGAAGTGATTCCCTACACAATCAAAATAAATTATCACAACCACGACCCAATCCGCAAATTGGTACATTTTGTAAACAAAAGTTCCAATAATTATAAATTTGAAGGAGAATGGGAGCATTCAGTCAACTGACTACATTATTTGAAAAAGATTTAAAAAAAACGCTGTTATAGCAATAAGGACTAAAAAGAGAGTCATTGGCCCAAAAATTTCCTCTTGTGTAAAAAAATCATGAGGTGCTTGATATCAGTTATCTTACAACCATCATGAAAATAAAATAAAAAGCACCCCACGCTTTTTTACATAAGAGGCAATTTTTTGGTCAATGACTTTATTATTTTTATCTTTTCAGTCCATATTGCTACAAAAGACTGAAAAAGACCACATGAAAAAAACTCTTCGATTGATTTATCCACATGGGATGGGAGTTTTTACTAAATGTATGTGAATATGGCGAGACCAACCAGCACGTTCACCATCTCACATCTTTGAAATGTAAATTATTGTTTTCTGATGATCTTGGTGAGAATACCAGGTGATAGCTGTGAAATTATTGTATTGTCATCGGTTCTTAATCCGTGTGCCAAATTTCCATTGATTCGGACTCCTGGAAGTGGGTGGAAATTAATTTCAAAGGTCCCGTTACATACATACAGGTGGAGCTAATGAGCGTGTATAGAAAGTGAGGAACATTATCGACGCAAAATATCAGGTAACAAAAGAATCTCTAAATCTGTTTCATACCGACTTATAATGAAGATATTTGCAAATCAGAAATAACTGAGAACTACCTACTATATTTAATTTGAACCATCGGAGAAAAACTCAATGTATGCGGTATCGTGAGATGTAGTGGACAGTATAGTAAAACAAGCTACAAAAATGTGAATTGTACATTATGCTGTTGTGCTCTACTGTAGATACTGTGGTTTCATCGCAAGCTTTCAAAAAGCTAGTCAATGACACCAACAGACCCATTATTCATCAGAATATCACAGTAAAAAACCAACGTCCAGGTATGATCCAAACACCAGCTTACACATCCAGGTAAGATCCAAACACCAACTTACACATCACATAAAATCAGTTATGCAGACGCAATAAGGAAACAAACGAACATTCAAGACGGTAGAGATGACAGCCCAAAATTTCTAAATGGAGAATTTGGGATAATGTTCCAAGAATTAGTTCAACAAAACAACATGGTATTGAATATAAATGCTCTCAACGCTGCTAAACAAAAGTCGTTAATATTTTCTGAATTGGATGCCAATTGAAGTGCGAATGAAGAACTACGAAGTAGCAACTTTTGCCGTGATCTGCCTACCGCGGCTAAATCTACAGAAACAAGAATCGTATAATGTCACTCACACCACACCTTATGGGGATAATATCCCAACGAATAGCAAAAAATGATCAAAGCTTATCGAGGAGCAACATTTTTCATTTCTTCCAGAAGAACTTTTTAATTTGGCCTACAGAACCCAATGAAGGGCCATACCTTTTGAACTCTGAGTCCAAGCAACTAAAAACGTTTGATATCTCAATTAAAAAGCAAGAAATGTAATAAAATTTTATTTTACCACTAGCAATTCACCCCCAACCTTCGACCTTGCAATAAACGGGAAAACGTTAACTCAGGTTAGTTCAGTAAATGAGTCACTTTGGAAACTGAATTGGCATTTGATATTCATATCGACAAAGTTGTTCGAAAGAGTCTTCGGAATCTGGGTTTAGTCTTGAGGGTTACTAAGAATTTTGAGAATATTAACTCTATCATAACGCTTTATAATGCAGTTGTGAAACCAAATCTGGAATACGCATCCGCAATATGGAACCCCTTTTACAGTTACCAAATGATGAGAATCGAAAAAAAAAAAACATCAATACTCTGAGTTACAGGCAACAGGCAACGTCATATGATTCTAACCTAAGATTCTATGAACTAGAATACCTTGAACTCAGACGAAAGCTTTCGATATTTGTCTGGTATACAAACTGTTCAACAACTTTATCGATTCACCATACTGTTCAATTTTTTTTACCATGAACTGTAAACCATATACATTGAGAAACAGAACACTTCTAAATACGGATAGGAGAAGTACACATTTTCTTCTTAACTCTCCACTTTACAGATACATTCAATCCTACTCCATTGTGGGCAACAATCTAGATCTGGATATTTTTCCCTCCAAAATTATCCCTTTCAAAAGGAGATTAAAACACTTTTTATATAACACTTGATTTTCTCCAACTTAGTTCTCGAGAAATCCCAATGTTTGGGTAATATCTCACTGTACTCTGATATTCCATCTTTCATTTTTGTAACCTAATTTTAAGTATTCTTCAGTAACAGACTAACCACTTGTATATCTATTGTTACGTTGTGCTACTCTGTCATTGAACAGCCTACCTGTTGGGTAGCCTATATGAATTGAATAAATAAATAAATAAGGAAAAGACCCCATACAAGTATCCTGTTACCGTTCCATGGTTCTCTTGTCAATAATATGAACGTTCTCGAGGGGCTTCTACTTTAAAGAATGAACTCAGCAACTGAAAAATAGATTTCAAAATATCAACTCGTAGGGATCACTCGATCACCCAATAAACCTATAGAATAATTCATAAAATCATTGGAATTGGAATAAAAAAGTACTATACATCGTGATTTCTGGATGTCAGTCGGGCCTTCAATAAAGTTTGGCAAAACGGATTGCATTTTGAAAGAGAGATTGTGCGTCAAAAGACGCTTCATTGAAGAACAGAAATTCAGGACTGAAGTAAATGTGGATCTCAAAAACTTTCCAATAAAGTCAGGCGTTTCACAAGTTATAAGAAGTTCTTCATCAGCTGCATATTATTATATCAGTATCGGAACGAAAATACCGTCATTTTAGCAAGTTCTGATAGAAAATGGATGATGAAAATCAAAGATAACTAGTAAAAGCACGTCGATTTTATCTTGGGAAAAGAGAAATGTCCATCAATTCCTATAAACGAATATATTTGTTCATATGTAGTGGGTAATCTCTGGAACTACTGAACCGATGAAAAAACGATAATTAAAAACTAAACTATCCCTGAGTAACATAATTCGTG
Source organism: Gonioctena quinquepunctata (assembly GCA_018342105.1). Classification (NCBI taxonomy): domain Eukaryota; kingdom Metazoa; phylum Arthropoda; class Insecta; order Coleoptera; family Chrysomelidae; genus Gonioctena; species Gonioctena quinquepunctata. Next base: position 23,307 of record JAFIRS010001769.1, on the reverse strand, counting down.
CTTGGCTGCTTTATCGGCGTGCGCACATCAAATGGTATATATACAGGGTGTTATGTAATAAGTGTCCGATATTCCACAGGACGATTCCTCAATTATTTATAAGGTGAAAAGTTCATATAAGCATGGGTCCGCAAGGCCTTCATTTTTGATAAACAAGGTGTAAAATTTTATTTTTATTTTGGTTTTTCGTAAATAATTTTTAAAATAACGCCCATATTTGAACGAAAATTGGTATTTGGGGATTTTTGAATATAAGAAATTCAAATTTGATCCTAGTTTGGCCCTTAATAGTAGGGGGCGCTGCCTACAGGTCTTTGTCTCTTTTTGGGAGTCACAACTTTGTCGTGCATGTATGTATCACATTTTATAATAACATTTTCTAGAAAAAAAAACGATTCCTCTATCATATTTACGTCAGAAAGGTTTGCTTTCAAATGTCGCTACAGCAGCCGTTTTCAAGACATTTTGATTCAAATTGATCTATGCATCCAATCTTCTCATTGATTCGCGAACTCTTCGAAAATAAAAGTATCAAGTAGGCTAGTAAGTTTATTCCAATGTTTTTTTTGTGCTGTCATGTCAAAAATAATATATTGACTAGTTAAATAGTTATTTTTATTATTATTGTGATAATTTTTTGAAAAATGGTAAATTTTACCAATGCAGAGTATGCTGACATACATTTTATATACGGACTTGCTAACGGAAATGCACTTGCTAACGGAAATGCATATGAGGCTAGACGTTTGTATCAGGAGCGTTATGCGAACCGCACAACTCCTACTTCAAAAATGTTTTCAAGAATTCACGCCCGGTTAAGGGAAACAGAAAGTTTTGAGAAAGCTAGTCATCTGTCGGGTGCATATCGGATGGTAAGAACCCCAGGAACCGATAAAGTAGTTCTTAATCTGGTAGGTGAACACCCAGAAACAAGCTCCAGCAAAATAGCGCTGACGTTAAACATTCCTCATATTCTGGTATGGAAAATTTCAATTGATATTTTGTTAGATCTGTACCATATTTAAAGAGTTCAGGCACTACTCCATCGTGACTTTCCGTTACGTATCAACTTCTGTCGTTGGTTTCTTCAATTCCCTATTCAAAATCCTTCATTTGAAAATCAAATCCTTTACCGACGAAGCAAATTCCTCACGCAACGCTATACGAAATATCGACATTATTTTAAAAATTATTCACGAACAACCAAAATAAAAATAAATTTTTAACACTCATTATATAAAAAATGAAGGCTTCGCGGACCCATGCTTATATGAACATTTCACCTAATAAATAACTGAGGAATCGTCCTGTAAAATAACGGACACTTATTACATACCACCCTGTATATATATATATATATATATATATATATAAAGATATATATAAGTATTGGGTCTGAATACTTTCTACTAGTTACGGCAACCCCGCATTTGGGTCTGCTCTGGTTTTAACCATATCGTAGAGAAGTAGTATGTTCGCGGATACCGATTGTAACCTAACCTAAATGATTAAAAGCCTAAGTGAAAAGTATCTACTCCGAATTTCTCCTTCATTTATATCCAGTGATATAAACCAACATAACATGGTGGCAGCGGTGGGATCTGCATAAATGCGGAAGAAGCATCAAGAACACTGAAATATTTCGAGCCGGCAAGTTGTGAAAACAATACGTCTTGTGTCGGCATCTCAAAACGTTCACACTTGAGATATTTGTTTAAGTTACGGGGGTACATACATATACGTATGTCGCTATTTGGTTTCGGGACAACTACAATTGGGTGGACCCAGTCTGTTGGCTCTGATACAGGTTGAATTAGGTCGTCTGCTACCATTTGACTAAGTTTTTGCCTTAGTTTATCTTTTAGTGCCAAAGGAATTTTCCGAGGGGCGCTAACCGTTGGTATCGCTGCCTCTGTTAGATACATTTTATATTGTCTTTTCACTTTACCGATTCCCTCGAATACTGATTTATATGAGTTCGCAATGTCATCAACACTATTGTCCAAGTCAGTCGAAATCGAATTGACAGTTTCTGGAATTATTTTTAGTTCATAAACAGCGTCAAGCCCCAAAATCGAACACTGCTTTTTAGAGTTTAAAACGTAGAACAAAAGTCTAATGTGTATTTCATTCCTTTTGAACCACAAGTTACACTTATTTGTCCAAGCACATCAATTCTATGACCGGAGTATGACGATAAGATGGACGAAACTGAAGTCAGTTTTTCAAATGGAATGTTTAAGATTTCAAAATCACTCTTGTTCAGAATATTAACTTGGCTCCCGGTATCAATTTTTGAAGTGATCGGATATCCAAACTATATTTGCTGACGAGTTAAGGGTACTGGATTCTCCGAAAAATTCCTCACAACTCGACTCGTCAGACGAGTTCATCCCCCCCTGTACATTTTTGTTGGTACAAAATTTTTGGTAGTGACCCTTCCGGTTACAAGAACTACATAGTCTATTAAATGCGGGACACTTACCCTTTGAATGCAGATTTCCACAGTAGGAACATTTTTTTCCAGCCAGTCCTTACCTCGCTCCTCATGTTCATAATTCGAGTTACCTGCATCACCCCTAGATTCACTATGATATCCTCTGCGGTAGTCGCTAGGCCCCTTTTGCTTTCTCCACAGACGAAACCTCACTCACTAACATAGATTCATTTGCGATTTCTTTTATAGACAAATTTTGGCCTCACATAGTCCTAGGTTTGGATTTTGCAGCAGTTTCTCCTGAATACGAGCATCTTTAATACCAATCACGATTCGATCGCGAATGAGAACGTCTTTTTCTTTGAATTCGCACGAACTAGCTAGCTGCCTCAGCGCTGTAATGAATTGATTAACAGTTTCACCAGGTAGCTGGTCTCTTTTAAAAAATTTGAAATGTTCGTATACTGAATTTTTTACTGGATCACAATACTCGTTAAATTTTTTCAGGACCACTTCTATCTTGTTTTCATCTTTCTGTGCACCATATTCGAACGTGTTGTAGATTTGTATTCCTTCATCCCCCAGAAGATTCAGAAGAATTGCAATTTGAACATCTTCACTCTTCTCTGTTTTTCCGGAAGCCTTGAGAAACAACTGAAATTTCTGTTTCCATAACTTCCAGTTATGTGCCATCGTAATTCGTAATCACACTTTTAGTTGGAACACTAACAATTGTCAGTAGGTATTCTACTAATCAACAGAGCACTTCGCGTTAGTTACTCGACTTTGCACCTATATTTCCTCGATAACAACCGGCCGGTTCTACAAAAACATCGAGCTCTGGATATCAGCTCGAAACAACAACCAATGCACGGCTAACCAAAAGCCCTAAGCACGTTTTTTAACCGCTGCCACCATGTTATAATGGTTTATATCACTGGATATAAATAAAGGAGAAATATATATATATATATATACAGGGTGTAATCTAACCTCTTGCACACCCGTGAATGACGAGTATATAATGCCATTTTATAACGAATTACAGTGGTTAAGAATCTGAAAACAAAAATAATTTTTTTGTTGTTTGTACCGTTTGACAAAATTTTGGATAGAGCCACCTGCCTAATTTCAGGTGAACTACTCAGAGGAAAACTTCGGCAATTGCCGAATGCAATAAATATTTAACTAGACATTCGAATGTAGAATGTTGAACTGATTGTGTGGTGAATGTATACATTGCAGGCTAGATATTCAATTTCAAAGTGAAGAAAACAACTAACCTTATTATATCCAAACTTGTGATGGAGTCAGAACTAGTTGACTTCATACTCTGCTTTGAGGCACTTATTACAGTCACTTGTAAGAAACAAATGACACAAACAGTATTGAAGGAGGAAACATTCTGGTTGGATTCTCGAGTCACCAATCAGTGTGCGGACATTTTTGTACTAGATATATTAATATAAATTATTTTTTAATAGAATGGCAATAATGTTCACATGATCTGCTAATGCCACCATATGAATTATGAATCCACGAAGGTCTTAGCTAGTGAATCACATCCAACAAAAAGATCCTTTCTAGAAAAGGCCTATATTTTCGAAGATAACAACTGTATCAATAAAAAAACAAATATCAATCAACTCAGTGATATTTATTCCTATCAATTGACATTTTTCCAATCTTTAATCAAACAAAATTATTGTTGGCAACAGCACACAGTTGGCACCACTGTGATCGGTCTCAGCCTGTCAGAGGGCATGTCACTTGTCTGTCAGATGTCATGTCAATCTACCTGTCAGAAGTACCTAACCTGTACTTGACACTTCTTTCCCACATGGGGACAAGATAATCACCAATAGAAATTGTAATTATTCTAATTTTAATGCGTAACTAGTTATTTTAAACTGTAGTGTATCATCATTCATCCTTCATAATGTGTCAACCATTAAACTTCAACACCTTTATAATAATTCTCACCAAAATGCAAGTCATTTTCAACCTATATTTTTATAAAAAAACAAATTTTAATTTTTACACCTTTGTACTTTCCCTGATGGTAGAAATAATTAATAAAATTTCCGAAAGCTTGGACAACCTTTAAATAGCTCTCTTTTATTTGCTGCAAAACCCCACTATTTACTGGTTCCATCCCTAACTATATATATATATATATATATATATATATATATATATATATATATATATATATATATAGTGTTTATTTTTTTATTTGTTCGAGCATCACGCAACAACTACAGAACCATTTTAGATGAAACTTTTGATTAGACTTGTATGTACCAAGTGCAACCAATATTAGGTGAGCTCCCATGTCAACAGGTGACCGGGTTAACGGGTTAACCGAAAACGGGATACGGGATTGTGGGATAACGGGATACCGGAAAACGGGATAACAAAGGAAAATGGTATGATCAGGGTAGAAGGGAACGGGATAACGGGATACCGGAAAACGGGATAACAAGAAAATGGGATATCGGTATGACAGGGTAACGGGAAACGGGATAACCAGAAACGGGATAACGGGTAACAGGATCACGGGAAACGGGATAACCGAATAATTGGATAACGGGATAACAGAAAACAGGATAATGGAAAGCGGGCAAAGCACAGGCATAGGCTAGATTGAGCACCACAAAGAAAAACAATACAAATATCACGCGGTCGATGTCACGGGTACCAGCTAGTTATCGATATAGGCATACCAGTACATAAGTTAAATAAAAACAGAAAAGGAAACAAATAGACCTGAAGATGGAAGAAAAAAAATAATTATTCAAAAAACCAAGTACATTACACACAAGTGAATTTGTCTGCAGAGGTGATGAGCATTATTATCTATTTTCAAACTTTCACCCCCTCCCATTTCGCCCCTTGAGGGATTGAATTCCTAAAAACACTGAATCACGTATTTCTTCATTTGTAACAAAGACCTTAAATACTAATTTTTATGACCCTCACATGAAAACTAACGGAACCCCAATACAAACTTCCAATCACCATTTAACCCCCCATTTCACCCCTTTGGGGAAGATCGTCAACATGAATGGAATATTGTGTCAATATTGTCTGAATCAGAATCTTATAATCGACAATTTTATGAAACTAATGCTGGCTACATGCGAAAAAAACAATCTTTACTTGAAGTTTGTAGACGATGTGGTGGTAACTTTATTTCTCCCGTTTCGGACGTCCATCGTCTTAATAGATTTGGAAGGTTTCCACGACGTTTCGAATGCTTGCATCTGCAATCGTCTCCAGGTGAATACTGACAAGCTTAGGTGCTACTTACTTATTCATATGCACTATTGCACCGATAGACATATAAATAAGTAAGTAGCACCTAAGCTTGTCAGTATTCACCTGAAGACGATTGCAGATACAAGCATTCGAAACGTCATGAAAACCTTTCAAATCCATTAAGACGATGGACGTCCGAAATGAGAGTAATAAAAAAAAGCCACATTTACACGAAATCGAGTGAGTTATTTTCATAATACACTGTGATAGATCACATAAAAAAACCAGTGATTTTGTGAGTTTGGATAATTTATTTTCAATAATTCTCGTCATAATTGAAAATATACAGAGTGTTCCTGGAAATAGTGCGCTCCTTCCACGTATTAGTAGTGTTTGATGTATAGAGTAAAAATGCTCGATACATATATCGAACAAAAAAAATATTGTTATAAGTATTATACCGCCAGGTGATTGTTCGCAGTAGACAGAACGATGTGGTAATGCGTTTGATGTTTATCGATGACCTTGACCTCTCAGAGTTTCAACTTTAGGGTTATGTTCATAATTGTCTGAACGAATTTGGTATAATTTGGTTATTCGCTTTGTCATTGAGTTTATCAGGTTTATCAACTTACTTTCCAATTACAAGGAATGATTTCTTATGATGGAAAGCGTGTTGATTGAAAAAGTTATTGCTACTAGCGTATGTATTACTGTAAAGAGCCACAGACCGTGTACTTGTTGTTGGATCTACAACAATACCCAAGATAATTTCTGCATCGAGTATTCAATCACTACGTGTTTTTCCACTCTTTTTAACACTACATTACCACATCTACGAGCCTTTGGGACACAGTCACAAATTGTTGGGCATTTGGCTAGATATTGTTCAACAGTCCTACTGCTGCATTACATCACAGTGAGCTTCCCCGTGAGGAGTTAGCATAGCGTGGAACGGAAGACGAAGCCCTCGCGACAAAAATTTCAACTTACCGGCTCAAATTACTACGTGAATACTTCAGACTTTTTCTGAAAAGTTTGTGATACAATTTCCATTTTTCTAAATGTTCCCTAATACGTTGTTATAGAACTTTTCTTCGTGTTTCAGGGATGGCTCTGGAAAATATATATTGTTTACAAATCTTAGTATGAAATCTCAAATGCTGAATTTACGTTATTGCGGAGAAAGCTTTGACTTATCGTATTCTCCCTGTAAGTGCATGGCTTTCGTCGATCGTAAAGCGAACGCGCGTCGAAGAAAACCATAAAAATCTCGACAGTTATGAACCGAGTCATATGTACAGAATGGTGAGTTTTATGAAAACTTAGTTCGTTAGTAGCTGAGTGAGAGAATATCAACAAACCATTTACGAAAGTCTGTATGGAGTGTGATGTGCATATCGCGGAGCAAATGGGAATATTTAGAGTCATTTAACTATGCGCCACAGGTACTACGATATTTGAATAAATCACAGACGCTCCTTGGATTGTTATGAATATTCCGAAGCTGAAAATATTTATTTGTGAAAATTTAAGAATCTGAAATCTCAGGTTTTGTAACATTTCTTTTCATCATCGGCTCATCTTCCCAAATTTCGTTTTACAGATGATTCTAAAGAATCCCTCTCTGGAGTTGGGTAGCTGTCATGATCACTCTTTATATCTGCTGTAGAACATTATTAATTCGCAAATATGCGTTAGTGTGGATTATCACAAATTTTTCTCGAAGAAAAAAAAACACTATCTAAAAATGACGACACTCACAGAAAACCTTTTGAATACGTAATGATACTCATGGACGACAATATCGGGTAGATCGGATTCCAATCAAACCATAGCGACCAACCGAGTAATGAATCCGCATGTAGGCCAAATGTTAATCGAAATAGTTGTTTTTTCAGCTAGAGGTGAGATATATGAAATGGAATGGTATGAAATACACATAAATCATGAGGAATAATTCGAAACTAGTTTGCACCGAGCCAGTCTAGTCACATCAACTTCGGAAATTCTTGTATTCATTTCAAACTAGTTAATAGGCCAGCATTTCTCACAAAGCCAAGATTGACAGGTATATTACCGTTTGAATTTGACGTGGGATCGGAAACCTCAGTATTTCTTCTGGATGAATGGCATCTCTATGATTAGATCCTCCTCCTGCTTTCTCGAAGTAAACTTGGTGACCCCAAGTCCCCAGGGAATTTGAGTATTTTGAGGCGATCAATGTGTGGTATTTGGTCAGCTGGAACGATCTCAGATTCTTCAATATTTTTTGTGCAGAACATCGTACTCCACCAGGACATAAAGGGGCTTTTTCGCGAAATATGCATATGCTGTTTTTCTATAAGCCCAAAATCCTGATGTGTTCTCTTGACTCGGGATGCTTGGGACTTTTCTCGGTTGAAGTGATTGTATTCTCCCTCTCATTTGACCTTCTTGATTGTCCACTTGTTCGTTCCCCTCTACTTCGAGGTGTCCCCACAGAAACATCACTTTGTTGTTTCTACCTAGTTCACTCAATTCATGAAGGCATTCCCATACCATGTTCGAGTCGATATTGGGGATCACAATGCTTTGATGGCTCCCTGGTTGTCGAACAGAACTGTAATATCCTTGATCAGAAGTAACATAATCCGTTGATTGAAAGAATGAATATAGACACATTTTAAAATAGACCCGATATCTGAGAATATTAGAAAACAAGTCAGAATAAATTAAATACTAAAAAGCAATATTGAATTGCATACAAAAAAAACCCTCAATACTTTGGATAGTTCTGGAAGATTGAAGCGTTTGATACTGCGTACCATAGTTTGCTACTGAAAAATTCGAGAATTACGGTGAAAGAGATAACAGACTCAATCTGATGTAAGAATATTTATCACTTAGATCGCAAATAATTTTAATTGAAGATACTCATTTCAGTTAATGATTTTCCAATGAATTGGGTTTACAAAACTACGACACGTGTTTCACATTACAATAGCTTCTTCAGGTGGAAATAATTTTAATATGGATTTTCAGTATCGGCCACATCAATTTAAAAAAAAAAAAAGATTGTCTGAGTGGACCTATTGATGACAGAATTGGTGTTCCACAGGGACCAGTACTGGATGCAATACTGTTCCTTGCATGTATCGAAAGTATTGCTACAATAAATAATTTCAACGGTGAAATAGTTTAATACGCTGACGATTCTTAAAGAAGTAACTCGTGGAAAGAACTACAAGTTTGGCTCAATTACAATCTCTTGAGTCTCAACATAAGGAAAAATACGAATCAAATTCCAATTAATAAACCAGTCAGCCTTCTCACAACTTTCCAATAATAAATAGATATCATGCAATCGCTCTCATACAGAAAAATCATCAAATTCAAAACATCTTGCTATTATACTTAATCAATATTTGAGATAAACGGTTGAGACAAAACAATTCTTCCATTTTCTACAACCAGTGTAGAAAGTCAGCTCTTGATGTTGAACTTGTTTCCGATCCTTCTGATCTTCTCAGATACACCTCTGATGTACGGAATTCAGATCACTGTGCTTTGTTGTTGCTCTTCAGATTTCTTCGGTCTCTGGAGTTGTTCTCTTAGTCTTGGGGTATCCATTCCGGTGAAGGCTCTTTCCACCAATGTTCTCACGATCCCTCTCGTTGTTGTATTTGGATGGTTGGAGCAGTAGTTGAGATACTGTCTCGTATGTGTCTTCTTTCTATAGACAGAGGTGTGGACACATTTATATCGTGAATTTGATGGAATCCCTGATGCTGAATTATCGAGAAGAAAACCTGGAGATATTTATCTCTGAGATTCCATATAATGAAAGTGTCATCCACATACCCCAACCACAGCCTGGGTTTGTATTCTGCCTCCCGTATAGCCAATTCCTCGAACCACTACATGTATATGTTGGCGTTAATTGTCGACTTGAGAGAATACTCGGTCCTTTTCTTGGAAAAATTAGTTGTATAGGTAATAATTCCAATATTGCTTGGATGGGAAGGTCTCGTGGAGCTGGTTTGGCCCTTCGAGTTTCCTTTTGATGATGCTGGGGGATTCCTCTATAGAGACATTGGTGTAAAGGGTCTCCTCGTCGAAGCTCATGATCCAAGTTCAATATCTTTGATGGTGTTTGGAATTATTGATTCTTGACGCATTAACTGCTATTTCCTTGTAAGGGTTGTAGTATCGGTAGGAGGTATTTCGATGACTTGTAGATTGGTGAGTTCCAGGATCGGTCTCAGTGGTATGTCTGGTTTGTGGATTTTCGGAAGCCCGTAGAGATGCGGTGGTTTGCTGTAGTGTGGCGTCAGATGTGATCGTTCGTTGACTGGGATGAAACTTCTGAATTTCCTCAGAGTGTTGTAGATCTTCCTTTCTATAGTGGGTGTTGGATCATTCTTCAAGAGTTTATAGTTCCCTGTGTGGAGTAACGATTCTATTTTGTCATCATATGTTGTGGTGTCCATGATAACCGTGGCATTTTCCTCATCGGCTGGAAGAATCTTTATAGATTAATCCTTTTGAAGGATTTTTGGGGCCCTCTGTTCCCCATCAGTGATGTTACTCGTTCTCGAGTGTCTCTTTCACTTTCCATCTGAACTCTTCTGCCTGGATGGAATTCATTCTGCCACTGGTTGACTCTACAGAGCCCACAATGTCCAGGATCGGTATTGTTTTTGGTGCAACTGCAAAGTTCAATCCCTTCCTATAAGGGGTTTAGTTGAAATATTATTCATGGTGTTCTCACTTTCGCTGTTGATTTGTGGACACCATATTCTTTCTGCTATTCGATTCCATTTCTTCTGATGCCTCCTCTCTTGTTCCTAACGGATTTTTACGCATGTGTTGTCAATCTCGGTTGATTGTTCTTCTCTAATGTGTACACTCTGATTTCTTGGAATCTGGCCGTTGAATCCTGTAGCAGCATTTCTCTATTTCTAAGGAGGTAGTTGATCTGCGACCTGATTAGTGCGTGACTGGCCCGCTCCATGATGCATTGGGCTCGTTCCCCGGGAATAGGTGACTTTACCTGGAAACCGACTGGGATGATGTTGTTGTCTCTGGATTTTCGTAGAAACTGTATGTGCGTTTCCTCGTTGGTAAGTTTTATCATTGTCCTCTTGTATTCTTCTCCGCTTGACCCTCGCAGACCTTTTGTCCCACCATGTTGCTTCCATGGTTCCTGATTAAGGGCCACTTCGAGATCCCTCATAGCAGCTGCAAGTACTGCTGTGGCTACCTTATCGTTTGTTTAGTACCCCGGAGAGTTCTCTTCCGATCCTATAGTACGCTTGAAATTGCATCCTCTGATTTATCCGATATTCCGCCCTGTTTCTCGGAGGCTTCGTTGTGGCACCGTTTTTTTTAGACCCCGGTGCCAATTCTTACAAGGAGTTAAGAAACTATGTCAATGGGGAAAACATATATAGAGTATGCTATACAGCGAAATCGGAACAAACTGACGTGGACCAGTTCAAAATCTATGAGAATCATTAATTGCAACAAAAATTACGCTCTTCCTCATGATTTTGGTGAGGTCGTTACGATCAATAACCATTCCATTAATATTCCAACAGTTGAAAAAACAGATCATCAGCTAAATTTACTTAAAACGTTATGATGGAATGAATCGTAACAATACTTCCATTTTTACTGATGTTTCTAACTATAATATTGTGCAGTGCCTAAAATCTCTGAAGTTCAACGCTATTGGTTGCGATGGTTGTTGGTTTTTGTGGTATCCAAAGAAGGAGAACTCAAGAACCTCGTTTTTTATAATGAAAATATTACAGAACAATTGTCTTGTCTAATTTTATTTTGACAATCTATCAAACTCGTATTTTAAATCAACAACTCACTTGTTTCAAAATATATAGTATACAAAATGAATAATTCAAACATGAACACTAAGTATTTCAACAGGCATCTCCAAGCAAATGATTGAACTAGTAGGGGTTTCCATTCATTAGACCACATTACCTTTGTGATCAACAATGCCTTGGAATCGGGAATTGAGACTGGAAGTGTTCCAAAGTTCTTCCCATCTCCAAAGTGTCAAATGTTACGGACTATTCTGATATCAGGCCAATCAGTATCTTGCCAACATTATAAAAAATACTGGAAATGGTTATGAAACGAAAGATTTCTAGCGTCGTATTTAAAAATTATATCATTCCACTTACTCAGTCGGGTTTCAGAACTGATCACTGTATCATAACAGCATAATATCACTGACGATATCCTTGCCTCCACAGATCGGGCCCAAATAACAATCCTAATACTATTGGACTATGGTAAGGCATTTGACACCATGGAATATGGATTACTAGAAATAAAGTTAAAATTTTATTTTGCGAGCCGCTCTCAATATATTGATAATCATCGCTCTGTTGTACTGAAGCGTGATTTTGGAGTCCCTCAGGGATCAATCCTTGGTCCGCTACTTTTCTCTATCTATATATCAGACTTTGGAGAAGTCCTGGGTACATCAGTACGCCAGTGACATCCAAATGTATCTCAGTGTTTCAGTTGATGATTGTCGTAAAGCTGCGGATGGTATCAACAGGGATATGTTGGAGCTGTTTGGGATATCATCGGTTCATAATTTAAGACTCAATGCTGCGAAATCCAAAGTAATGATTTTTGGTCCAAAAACCAATAGAAATATGACTACACAACAACAACATTGTACGCTCGCGATCAATGTTGAAGTATTGCCACTTGTCAATGAAACAAAGTATTCAGAATCGTGACCTGAAACTCCTTATATGCGAAAATTTAATGATGTCTGAAATAGCGTACATCGAATCCAGAACTCGTGTTTTCGATTTGCACTTGGCATACGGAAGTTTGACCAACGGAACTACCAATAAACTAAATTTGTCACCTTTACGCACCCTTCATCTCCTAACCTTCTCTAAAAATTGATTCCCCGTCATATCTGAGGAATAAATTAACTTACTTAATAATATCCCCACAAGGAACAGTCGTGTCCTAATTGTCCCCCAACACTCTTCTGATGTCTACAAGCGTAGTTTTTCTTATAATGCCACAACATTTTATAATTCATTACCATCACATTTCAGAGATTATTGGATATTGAATTTCGAAAAAAAAACTTAAAATTTATCTTTATACACCATGTTTCATTGGGGATGGCCACAGCTTCTGTTATGGTACTTGATTTAGGTTCTTTGTATTTTCTTTTTTCTCAAGATACATTGTTATTCATTCATGAATATCACTAACAAATATAGATAGTGATAAAACGTTTATATGCCTTACTCTCAAACTAAATTGTAATTCAATTGTTTTGAAATTCTTATTGTAGTTCGGTATTAGCCATTGGGTATATGTAGGATTTTCTCATGTATATTTTAATACTTTCTCTTTTGTTTATTTGTTTTCTTTGTTAATTTTCCATTATTCCAAGGTAAAGTTGAAAAACACCTCGCTTTTTAATTTTTTATGAATAAAGCCGTTTATTATTATTATTATACATTCGTCGGGATGGCACTCACAGCTTGGATTTAGGTCTGTTTGCCAGAGCCTCGTTAGTTGAATCGCGGCCGCCCACAGACCAAATGTCCGCCCCATTCGTCACACGGCCCGTTCACCCCAAACCTCGTGAAGGTGAGGTTGGACTTTGGAGGTCCTTCTCATAGGTATGCTCCTCATAGATGTGCACTGATTCCTTAAATTCCCCAACAAACAGACCAAAATTAAAGAAACCCTATATATTGTTCGCATTTCAATATACATTTGTCTGCACCTATTTTCCTGTATAATTCTTCATATATTCCAAATTTTTCCACCGTATTTCATAACAATTCATGGATGAATCCATGCTTGATATACTACTTATCTATCTTTCATAAAATTATGTTTGAGCGATCATATTCCGGCTACAGGTTCATATGAGGAAAAATGGAGGATCACATTGGTGACCATGTATATTCATCAGATACGAAAGGGTTACTTTGGGTATTTGCGTCGAAATATTATATCCCATTATCGTTATGATAGAAATAATAGTTTCTCATTGGTGAGCTAGGATTTCCGGTCCCGAGTTTATTCGTCTCTTCTTTGCAAAAAAATATCAAGTCGGCTTTAACGTTCGAAACTTGAATCCAACGCTCCCAGTTTATCATAATATTTTTTCTCTGTGGAGTTCTTTCGAAAAGATTTTCGCCAGAAAAAATAATATTTACCTTCGTGAATAATTATTCTTAGCATCGTACTTTTCAATAGAACGATAACATTCCAGAACGGAAGTTCAATTTCCGAGTGAAAAATGTACTCAATCATTAAGGAACAATCTTGTTAGTTCCATCGGAATATTTCCGAATTGGAACGATGAAATAGAGAAAAATTACTGGAGATGAAACATCCATAAATTCGTTACTGGGCTCAAGGGCTCAATTAAATTCATCTTTGATGCTCTAATATCATGGGCGGTTGAGCCTTTAGCTGATGACATGAAATCCACTGAAGAGTAATTTGCGAATACTTTTTACTTTGCCAAAAATTTCAAAGTTTAAGATAAAACGTAACGAAATGTATTAATTGTTTTTTAAGCTCTACAAATTAGGCGGCTGATAATGAGTAGGGGAAAGACCCTCTGCTGAATCAGTAATAAATCTTTATTTATCAACATTTTTGACTACCTATACTTTGGTTCGTTACATTATCGACTACAAATTCAAATTGAACAAATTATGAGAAGTCTTGAAGGAAGTGAAAAAAATCCGTTTTGTCCGTCCTATGCGGGTAATATGACATGCCTTGTGTGGACAAAATGATCGGAAAGGAATATATATTAAGTGCATAGTTCGCATATAGAGGTCTTTGTCCTTTTGGAAACGTCTGCGCATTACGGATGAGCCCATCTCTTACAACTCATGCACTTAAGCCAAACCTCTTTTGGTTTGCATCTGGAGTACAAGTCGTTGCAATATATGCAATCTCCATCATCGTCATTTGCAGCGTTGGTTTGTAGGGATATGAAATCTTCTTCAGTACTGGAACTAAAGTTTAAAGCTTCGGTTACCCTGGAGTAGGAGCAGATTTTGCGTCGGCTTCTTCCATATTTGGGGTTGAAGTTAGTAACAGCACTGTTGGTTTCTTGCGAGGTTTCCTTTTATCTTGGCCAGTAACATAGACCCCTTACGGCAATGGCGATAAAATATGGACTCGAACGGTAACAGTCCTATCATCTTCTGATGACCTTGGTATAATGATTTTTTTGGTAGATGGGGCAGTTTTTCTTCTAGAACCTGGGTTGCTGGAAGTTTCAATGATTCCTCTTCCTGTAGTAAGCCTTCCTCTGCCTGAGATGTTGCAGGAGAGTTTGTATTCGCTTCCTGCATTATGACTTCTGTAACTTGAATTGTGGAAATGGATGGATTTTCCAAAGCCAATGGGGCTTCTTCAACCTCTCCTAGATCTAGTTGCAAGGATGTTCGTCGTTTCACAGGTTCAAACAAATGGTCCGGAAATATTTAGGGTCAATAAGCCAGAGGGCTGTTTTTCGAAATCCGCATTTTGAACTGTTGCAATAGGCTTTGTTTGAAAGTGAGTGACAACTCTACCTGGATGATCATTTTTCTCAAGAGCGTGTCTCCTCAACGTTGCTTGAGAAACCCCAAATTTTTTGGAAGTCATCAGCCAGCCCATTTTATTGTTTCACTGCAGCTATAGCCTTTTCCATAGATATCTTGTTCCTACTCTGTTTTTATTTTATAATTTCGAGGCATGCTGAATGCTGATAGATCGAATCACCCACTGAAACAAAAATAAGTTTTCTATTATATTATACTTTTTTATAAATTTGCTGATAAATAATATGCCTTTAAGCAGACATGGGCAATCAAAACAAAATAAACTTGGGTAACGACATAGTATGTCATTTAACCCGTACATGCGGTATGTCATTTTGTCCACATCAATACTTCAAAACTTTGGAGCCCAGTTCGCAAAAACTAATGAAGATATTGAGATTCAAACACATTCCTGAACACCTAATATAATCATTAATATTTGACATCAACACTGCTGTAAACACTTTATTTTTTCAGACTTTTGCAATATAAATTCGGAAAGTTGTTGTTAGTGCATGCAATTTTGATTACATCGTCCGTGTCGCATGGCAGCGTGTCACTGGTTATAACAGGTTATAACAGATTACTAAGCGGTATTCTAGCGCTAGGTGGGACAACTAAACAGTCTATGGTTTCGTAGAAAAGGACGGCGTGACGTTTTGTTCGCCTGTGTCATTTTGTACGCCTTTCCCCTATACCTGCAGAATACATTTCTTCGATTTAACATGAGTATCGATAATCAAAGATGATAAAATATTGGATTTTTGTCATAAAAATAAATTTTTAGGTGAAAGTTTTGAACGCTCGGAAAAAAATTAACGATCGAAAAAAAGAAATGGAAAAATAGAGAATCAATAGAAAGCATGAGCCTTCGACGAAAAAGCAGAACGATTGTAAAGAAGAGTGGTCAAGGGCGGTAAACGGAAATAAAGCCGCCAGAAAAAAAAGCCGCCCGGAAAAAATGCCGCTGGAAAAAAAAAACCGTATAATATAATATCAAAGATACATATGTAAAGGTGTCTGACATTTATCAGTTTCATTTTTGTAAAATTTATAAGTCTAGGTAATACTTTAGATTGGAATATTGAGTGTTGAAGGCTTTTTCGAGTTATGATAATTCAATATAGACCATATGATATTTTCTTTTATTGATAATTTCTGGAACTGAAATGCGAGTTCACCACCACTCAGATGTGCCCGCTGTCCAATAACTCATTAGCCTCCGAAAATGCGGATAAAAGATACATTGGCGAAGCCATCTCAAATATTCGCGAAAGATGTTTCTAAAGTAGATGAGAACGTTAGAAGTAGAATGCCATCAGAGGATCATTCTAAATGTACGTTACGAAATCACAAAGCCAGTGGAAATCCATAAAATCCAACTTCGTTGCAGGATTTATGAATTGAAGGTTGTACCAAAGATATGTTACTGTATCACTGGTCTTTTTAATTAGTTGATTAGAATAATATCCCTAGAAAAAACATAGTTCTTGGAATTTAACTGTATTTCTTAATGCCAAGCGGTTGCGAAACCAAATTCCCTTCGAAAGAGTTGTGCTAGCGTATATTCGAAATATGTGATATAATATTTGTTGAAGAATCACCAAAATAATTTTCTTACCGAAAATTATAACTTTGACCATCGCTAGACTGGAAGAGCTCTGGATACTTGGGCAATGTCACTGATTCTGAACTTTCAGGTTCTCAATTTATAAAAAGACTTATTGAACCTTTGAGACCTGTTACTTTTATACTGAATGTCTTCCAGCTTTCCTTTTCTCCCAACATTCTCTCTCTTTCATTCTGAATGAAAAACTTATTGAGCATTGAAACAGATATTAACTTTATTTAACTCAGTTGAATGAACTATCTGTGGCTTGGTCCTTCATATAACTAATTGGATACCAGAAAGGATATCCATACGAGAAATCTTAGCATTTGAATAGTAATGAAATTCAATCAATTGAACTTATTCTGATTGGACTATTACTCATTAGAATGATGGAAAATTTTGAGTAACTTAAAATCAGACTGGCAAAACCTATATATAAAAAAATGAATGCCTTGAGAGAGGTGTGTAACGTCTAAGACTTTGAACCGAACTGCTCTTTTCGGGTCAGCACATGAATATCCTTACTGTATTATCTAACATCTGCAAAACAACTGTGAAAACATTACTCGCTTCACCCAAGCCGTACACATAAAATCTCTACCCCCCTACGGACCTCCAAGAACAATAACTCATTTTACGTATTTCCTATCTACGATATACTCTCAACAACTATTATTCCTAGTCATAGATATATCCATTGAAAATACTATATTTTATTACTTATGAGCGTGAAAGTTGAAACCAACCATTTGCATGGAAAAAATTACTTCCACGCTACTCTAACTCTTATTATTAACAATATTTTCTTCTAAACCATCATTTGCATATATGAATCGTCATTTCATGACGATAATTGAACTTTTTATCATATCTGCTGGTGAACAAAAATAACTTTTTGTGAAATATTGTATCCTACTTTGACTGTACTAGAATACAGTTCTCTGTAACGAAAATACGCTTTTTAATTGCCCATACAAATTATTTGGGTAGTGCCCCCTTTCGAGAATATTTGAAGAAATAACATCTGTTTATCTGTAAACTGTGAACTACGTCGAAGTTATGAGAAAACTTATTTTCGTTCCGAACTAATACTGAGCGATTTGTTACAAGGTGCGTCCGTCAATCCGGGTGCTTATTCATAAAATGAGGCGAGAACTTGCGGTAGACTATACCAAGATAGAATAGCTGCAAACTAGACCGCAACCAACTTCCAAGAAGAGGTCAACCTACGATACAATGCAAGTGAGACTAAAAGTCCTTTGTACGAAGTTTGTAGAAAACAGGAGAAATATGGAACTGTTTTCAACACCCATTAGACACAAAATAAGGATGCGCCCAAATTAAATATGTTGTGTTACTCTGTAATAATAATAAATAATAATAAGATATATTTATTATACATTTTATTCACCTGCGTAATCCGAACTAGGGGCGGGGGCGGCTTTTATTGCGGCGGCTTTTTTTCGGCGGTTTTTTTCTAGGCGGTTTTTTTTCCGCGGCTCTTATTCCTAGTTCTCAAGGGCACATGTCGAATAATGAGTTTTGTACCAGTGCAATTCACTTGGAGCATGGCTCAAGATAGTTTCAGGCCATTTATATCTACAGCCTATTCAGTTTGATCAACAATCTATCGAATTATTCAAGAAATAAAGCGATGTTCAATGAGAAAAATCAGTTGGGAACGGACTACCAATTGATTTCTGGAGGGAAATATCCTCCATTGGAATTAAATGGAATGATTTCCTCGAAATTAGAAAAAAAAAACAAAAACATTCAGAGTCATTTTTTATTCAATCCTTATCGAAGACTTATAAAGATGAATACGGCATTCCTTTTAATTTTCAATTGAGAACGTTTCTCTTTTCGACATGAACACCGTTCAAGAGGTTATCTTGAACAATGGAAGATACTTACTACAGTTGGGTAGTAGAAGATCCTACACCCGGTTTTATATCTACCCAGTTCATATCCATCAATCAAATTTTTTAAGAAATCAACTTCCAAAGTTGGGCAAAATTAAATGGAAACAAAATTTCCTTTCCGAAAGATACACTGAAAAAATGACGTTATATGTGTGGAATAGAATAAAAATTGTGAATTGAACTGTTTTTTGCAATAATCTTACATTTATTGAGAAGATAACCATTTTTGTGGGTTTAAACTTTATTTCGTTGTTTAATTTTGTCTGTAACTAGATTTTCCGAATCGTGAATTTTTATCAGTGTTCATAATAATTACTAGAAGCAATATTTGGAATGAAGTTTATTTCTCTTCTCAAATCGGTTCAGTTTAGCCATGGCTTTTCGGACGACCCTCTATATGTGTATCGCGTTTTTATAATTTCTTGAAGTTCTATCGGATTCTATGGCCGAGGTACACAAGAGATTTGAAAAAATTTTGAAGTGCTTAACACTAGTGTGCATTGCGAAACATTTTAAAATATAACTCACGGATTTATTCGCATTTTTCACTAATTCAGGAAAATCTTAGGATCGTGGTTTGGTTTGATTTATTTCGAAGGAAATTTTGGATTTGGAGGTGTCATTTGCTATCGTATTCAGAATGTATCTAAATGCTTAGGTTGTCCGATTAGGAGTTTTCGAAACGACTGTCACTTGAAATTTCTGGTATATTTTCATACCTGGCCTTTTCTTTGATTTCAGATGTTTTTTGTGTATCCTATGGTGCATACATTAACAAATCAGTTGTCGAATGTTTATCAACGTTATTTCGTACGAAATTTACAATTTTGCTGACCAGATTAACAAATAGATGCATTTGTCTGGACTGTTTTTCGCTGGAACTGCGATAAGTGTCCCCTAGTGGATGTCCATAGTTTTTAACACGCTTTTATTAGCTTCACTTCTAATTAACAAACAATGTAATCAAATCTTGGAAGTCAATTTTAGCCCACTTCTATTTGTCGTTTCGAAATGATACTTGGTATGTATATGTAGTTTGGATGACAATACTATAATTTGGAGCTGATCTGATGATGGAGCCAGGAGGTGGATAGAGGAACTCTTCAGTGGCTTCTAGTAAAATATGGTAAATGCACTGAGGCAGATATTGCGAATGCACTGGTCTCAACATATTCGCCAAAATTTAGTTATTAAAAACTTCCATCTCATGTGGATGGATCAATCGAAGAGTAATTCTCCCGTAGTCTTTTTCAGTCTTGTGTAGCAATATGGACTGTTATGCCCTGTAATTACAGAAATGCATTTAAAAGATAATTACCAAGACGTAACCATTGTATACCGAATGCTTACATGACTCATCTAGGAGAGAACAACAAAGTTTTTATTGCTACCCGTTACAGTCACAGCGAGATAAGGAAGTGAGTTTAAATAATTACCAAAACTAAGTCGATAAACACTGAGCAGTTGAAAGACGAGGTAAACAACTTATAAATCACCGGGAGTCGAGACACCTCTGAAATTCATAAACACACTTGTTGGTCATTAACTCAACGATAACGCACCAGCGATCGTAAATACCTGTCATTCAGTAAAATATTATCCAATTATAACATAAGATAAGCCAGAACGGGTTAGACAAACAAGACCCTTTATCAGTTACGATGTCATCTCGTTAACATACTCATAAAACACACTAAGCTCCGCCCACTAGCTCCCGCGTTGAAAATCATATAAAAGCGTGAGTTTCATGTCAACAATAGGTAGTTCGATTTGGTATTCCACAGTGAACCCGAGAATATGCCATTCTCAAAAGTTAGGTTAAAAAGTCAGTCTAATTACAGTATCGTGCAATAATAATGAGAGTTTCCAAACCAGTGTAGTTAACTTCAGCAAACATAGAAACTCAGCCGATTCAAATCAAGTATTGAAGCTCCTAGTAAAAACACGAGTGAACAGTATAGTTTCCACAAATTGTCAAAGCTTCCAAAACAGAGATAATAACGGGATTCCGCAATTTCAATGGTCCCCGATCACTTAGAAAAACCTTATCTTTATACGAATATACCGGGCGAATTAATTAGAATAACCGATTGACGCGGGAGAAAACGAACTGATAATAATAACTTCTAAGCTAATTGCCGTTTAAAACTACTCCAGTGAATAAGTGTTAAACAGGGTGAGTCTCATGTTTGTTTTTCTGTATTTATGTTTATGGCAAAACCCAACCCATTAAAATGTGTATGTGTCTAAAAAGTATTTCCATAGTTTTCAAGATTACAAAGATCTCAAAAAGAGAAGTATTGTTAGTCGTTGGTAGAAATTGAATTTCAAGATTGTTCTTTTATTAAAATTATTTCTATTGTGAAGCCACTGCAGAATTATCTGCCAATACGCTACATTAGCTTTCATTGTACGAATATTGTGCCTATCATACGTCCATAGACGATTGAGAGAATTGTGTGAAGTTTTATTAAATATATATATACATTTTTAACATTTTATGAGTGCAGTCCTTTATTTATTTTCTTTTATGAATAACCTTTCGAATCTTTCTGAACGGTAGTATTTCCTGAATAAACAACCCATGTTCCGGTATTGAAAGAAAGGATATTGGTATTTGTAGGCCGCTCCATATATCATATCCGGTTCGACTATATTCATATAGTCGATGCTTCTAATACTGTTTTTCCAACCCAACGAATAACGTCTGGTATTACAGGTGTGGTGGGTTAGTTCACAACACCCCGTAGCCCAGGGCAAAACAGGACCAAGAAGTAAAAATAAAATTATAGTTTGAAAAAACTAAAGAAACACGCATAATGGCACTAAGGACTGAAAAGTTGAAAATAATAAGAATAAAATCATTGCCCAAAACATTTCATAATGATATTGAAATAACTGATATCGAGCACCTTTTTTACATAATTTTTTTTTTGTCAATTACTTTATTGTTATAATTTTCAACTTTTGAGTCCTTATTGCCATATATGCGTGTTTTTTTGGTTTTTTCAAACCTAATTTTGTTCACGTTTTTTAATATTTGGCGAGACTCATGGATCAGTGATTATGAATTGGGAATAGAATATTGAATGCAAGCATATCTGTAGTCTTATCCGACGAATGATTGGTTTTGAAAAAGGGTACGTTGCTGACAAATTTGAAACTTTCTCTGTATATTTTTTTATCCATGATAGTAGTATCAGGTTAAATTTACTAATGTACCCCTCTTGGAACAGATAACTGACATTTATAAAAAAATCTGAAATATGGAAAGCAATATTCCGATACCCACCCAAAAACATTTAGACATTACTTATCAGTCATGGATTTATTATTTATGGACCACTGAATGAATAATGCATACATCATACCCAATATTGCTTTTTGGACAGGAAATCTAATAAAATATTAAAAATAAGTGTTTTTTAGATATATGATAGGATAATGAAGGCTGACAATTTGTTCATTGGATTTGGTAGTTGTATAGTTTTTGATGCAATTGGTATTTCTCGATGTTTTACTTGCAATTAATCCCATCACTCCGCTAGAAAATGTGACAGGCCACTTATTTGTCCACTGTGCGGTCACAATCGCAAAGTTAAGACATGAACATCACAAATATGTACCTAAATGTACTAATTGCGTTAAACTGGCTGGAAAAAATATTCCTGTAGGACATACGGTTTGAGAGAAGAAAATGCATTGCTTATGAAACAGCATTGAAAATAATTGAAAATAATCTGCCCAACGGCTCCTTCTTCTGAAACCTTCAGGACCTGCGATAACATTAAATTATTTTATCATTATACCGGAGGTTTTCTATCCAGTTTTTCAACTCGATTTCAGGGAATGAATATCCGATCGTTGCATTGACTGAAATTGGGTTGGACAACTCGGTAAGAAACGCTGTTTCCAAACTGTAGTATACCGTTGTGAGAGAAACTTTGTTGAATGCAAGTAAGGGGTGGAGGAACTCTTATCGCTGTTGATAGTTTATTTGCCTCACCACAGATTGACTCAACATCATTCATTTCTCATGAACTGATTTTGTGGACTTGTTATGGTGAAATTAGTAACTGATTCAACGTCTTATATATTGTAAATATTGTTACAAAATTTAATACACTACGCCACTGCCTGTAATCGCGTGCAGTCGACAAAATGTTGACCAACACATCGAGTAGCTTGCGGGCTAGTGAAAGCGAAGCTCCCAGGGCCATCTAGTCCAACAGGCCAGACTACTGATAATCCGGCCATCAGAGGAAGATTAACCAGAACCATCCCAATACCGAACAGCACCGGACCTATCCACTGGCAATGCAGTGAACAAGATACCATGAAGTAGTCGCCGATTCCAGACTAACGAGACCATCACCTGAGGACGAATGGGCTGGCTACACCACACATGAGACAGGACCAAGGGACAGACGCATAACTGGCAGACCCTCCTGAAGAGATATTTCAGACAGA